>CAIGQZ010001236.1:10647163-10662344 GCA_903798205.1 Danio tinwini | reverse complement strand
GGCATCAACAAGGCATTTGCGCCCACAGAACTGCCGCTCACTGGATACTTCCTCTTTGTCGGACCATTCTCTCTACACACACACACACACACACATATAGTTCTGTTTTGCATTTAATAAACAATAAAATATATGATAATGCCCCTAAATCAATTCCAGAGGACACATATTATTCCTCAATGGGAAAAGTTAATTTGTGCCTCTGCAGGAGACGTCAGAAACCCGTCAGCTTCAGTTTCTTACACACTTAAAGGTCAAGCGTGTCACTTCTCAGCATGTTAACACACTTTCTCTGAAGTTTAATGTTCAGAGTCATTCATTATTAATTTGACCTCCTCAAGTGTGAAGTGCTGTGAATGTTTTAGGAACTGAGTTTAGAGGAGAACAGAAAGTGCTTGTTCTCCACATCTGACCTAAATATACAGCATGGTTTCAGTGCAGATGTACAGATGAGGGCAAATTATTCGCTCTCCTGTGAAATATTTATTCTTTTTCAAACATTTCTTAGGTGATATTCAATAGAGGAATTTTCACAATATTTCCTATAACATTTTTTTCTTCTGGAGAAAGTCTTGCATAAAGAAAAGTGTTTTATTTTAGCTAGAATGAAAGCAGTTTTAAAAAGCATTTATTTCAGATGGCTGCAGAATGTTATACAATGACTTGCCTAGTTAACCAAATTACCCAAATAAATGTGTTTTTGCCACAGCCATATCACCCTGCAGCCCAGGACCGGTTACTCAATGAAGCTGAGCCTGGTCAGTACATTAATGGGAGACCACATGGGAAAACTAGGTTGCTGTAAGAAGTGATGTTAGTGAGACCAGCAGGGGGCGCTCAACCTGCGGTCTGTGTGAGTCCTAATGCCCCAGTAAACGTAAAGGGGACATTATACTGTCAGTGAGCACCGTCTTTCAGATGAGATCTTAAAACCGAGGTCCTGACTCTGTGGTCATTAATAATCCCACTTCTGGTAAAGAATAGGGGTGTAACCCCGGAGCCCTGGCCACTTTCTCTCCATCAGCCGTTAAGCTGCGGTCACAGTGGACTTTTCTCCCCATAGACTTGCATTCATACACACGCGAATGCGTCAGACCGGAAACGCAAGGCCATGCGCGAAGTTTTGCACTTTGCTGCGTTGGAAAGTTTAAGCTTTGTGAAATCGCATCATATGATTGCATGAGACCAATCAAGTATCAAAACATGACCTCTCTGTACAGAAATGTAAAACATGGACCAACCACTCACTTTTTTAAAAAATGTCTAATCATCTTGTTTAATCCCGCCCCGTCACTTGCTTTGTGCTTGTTGAAACGATTGTATAGTGCAGAGATTTTAAATGTTAAATTTGTGACTAGAGATGTTTGAGTACTGTTTGTTTTGTGTTTATCTTGTTTATGATACCTTGTTCCACTGGCTTGTTAGTCCTTTTTGCCTGCTGACATTGATTTTTGGATTGTCCCTTAAATACAGTTGCCTGTTTTGTAAATAGTTCATAAATAGTGTATATATATATATATATATATATATATATATATTTATATATATATTGGGAAAGTAAGGAGTTTGTCGCCACTTTATTTGTAAAAGCTTTTGACCTCTGTTTTTGTTTTGGGTAGTGAGGGTAGTGTATTGCATGGTTTCCGCTACATTCATACTTCCATGGCGGGACGCCACACCAAAATTCACACCGCCACAGCTACATTACAGTTTCTCAATCAAAACATTCAGTCGTTTGTTTTTTAATAGCGGGTGATAATTGTATTATCACACCAAAACATTTTAAAAGGTAAGTGAATTATAACAGCATGAACTTTTCTGTAATCGTAGTAATGCTGCGCGTTATTTGTTTAACCTTTTAAGGTGATATGCTGACTCACTGACTGACAGGTGCATGGCCAGCAAACACAACATATAGCTTTCAGTTAGGATGAACACAGTTTCCATAGTTATACTTTATAGATAAAGGTCTATGGTTCTGCATACAACAAAGACTTTATCTTGCTGGAGTTTATAGCTGTTTCACTTTACTTCAGGACACATTAATGCAGCTCTGTAGGTCTATTGGAGACATTCATAAATATTCCTAGCAAATCTAATAAATGTTAGAGACATACTCACTACATGAACGTGCTAAATCGCACTTCAGCAGCGTTTATTTGAGAGCGTACAATAAAATCTGCACTTCAGCAGCGTAGCTATTTGAGGGCGTGCAAGGAGTTTTGTGCACGAACAGAGGAAATCGGCGTATTACATAAATGCGATCTCGACTTGTAATACTGCGTCATGACATTTATCATTGAAATAACACTATAGGTAGTTGGTAGATCTCTGTAAAAAAAATCCGAAAGCAAACACTGAATTGTATTTTCTTTTCTTTAATTTTTTATCAGGTAAGTTAGAGACTTAAAATAAAGGATTTTTTGTTTATTTTAGCCTGGTCAACTACCGAATTCAAACCCCAATAAATCTTTGATTTAATTTTCTTTGTCTTGTCTTTCATGTTGTGCGCCATCCCTAGACGGTGCGTAACACACTGTCTCTCCAATCCTCCTATAGCTGGTGTGTGGTGAATCACTGGCACCCTTGTCCTGTGGCTGCCATCGCATCATCCAAATGGAGCTGCACACTGGTGGTGGTGTGGAGAGACCCACCTCTCTCCCCTCATGATTGTGAAGCGCTTTGGGTGTATGGCCATACACAATATATTTCATTATTTATTTAGTTTGTTTTAAGGAAAAACTCACCTAATTTTGAGTCATTATTTCTGAAAATAAGATGATATCTTTTGCCTGTCTACAAATGCTTCTTGGTTTAAGAATTTTTAGAGATCTGGACTAGAAACAAGACAAAACTACGTGAAATAAACGTTTTTTTGTTGTTGTTTTTTTGCAATGCAAGCACTTAGTTTGTCCACACAGAAATATATTATTAAAAGCGAAGTGTTACAGGGTATCTGCAGGGTCTTAAGTCTTAAATTTTAAAAACTCAATTTAAATCCCCTGAAATAGTGTGTTGTAGGTCTTAAATCATTTTAAATGAGCCTTCATTTTGTCCTTATATGCCCAATTGGGCCAACACCCATCCAATCACTAAAAGTATATTTCAATGAAAGTGGCTGTTGATTTATTTTAATTGATTTATTTTTTAACTCTATTTACTTATTAATATGGTTTAATTACCTTCCTTACAAATACAATTTGTTTATAATGTTTTTTTTAAAAAGGTTTTTACTTGGCTATTAAAAAAACTAAACGTTAACGTAGCCTTGTGCAAGTCTGAAATTTCATTCATTATAGTCTTAAAATGGTCTTAATGTCTTAGGAAAGTCTTAAATTTGATTTGATGAAACATGTAGAAACTCTGTATTAACTGAATAAAAAAAAAAACATCATGGGGAAATTTACTTCAGTTATAAGTTATGGATTTCTGTTTCAGCCTCTTTTTGATCAATTGTCCAGCCCTACTATAACTCTGCTATAAAGGATACCCTGTGCGGATCAATCCAGAGGTTGTTAGTTTTCCTGTAGTGTTCAGCTTTGTAAAAGCCATGCTGTGATGATCCTCTGGGATAAGCTATAGTTTGTTCGATCTACTAAACTGGCCATCACTTTGGATGAAAGCAGGTACATGTTTGAACGCTCAAGAAGCTGAAAAATGTATAGCGAAAAACACTCAATCATTGATAGAGGAAAAGATTTAGTCTCAAATCTAGACTACCTGATATACTGTAAGCTGCAGTGCTATTTTTGTTCATCATTTCAGCATGCATGCACACACAGATAAAGACGATCATTCGCCATCCTGCGAATTATTAATGCTTTTATTAGATGTTACTATTTTACAATTTAAAGGCTTAACTAGGTTAATTAGGTTAATTAGGCAAGTCATTGGACAACAGTGGTTTGTTCTGTAGACAATCAGAAAACTAAAACAAATAACTTTGCCTTCAACTGTGCCTGTGTAGCAATATTTATATGGATTTTTAAAGAAAATGCTCTGAAGCTGTACAAATATACGTATACAATTTACACATTTTTATGAAGTAGGAAATACTTATTGTTTGTTTACCCTTCAGTGTATTCCAGTTTCAATAATACTAATTTATTTATTTATCTCTTTTTTATTTTATTAATTCATTTATTTTTATTACATATGTTCCTATTTATTATATTTGTTTATTCTTTTTTATGAATAATTTTTTATTCAAATGAATAGAATAGTTACCCAATATACTTTAAATGACGAAACTCCCATAGTTGGGAAAACAAGATAGATTCATGAAGCACTAATGCCAAAAGTGGCACCATCATTTCCAACATCAATAACAGGCAAGTATTCTGAGCGCATTTTCATTTGCAGTATGTGAAGTATGATGATTGGTGTGATTTGAGCAATAAATGATGTTGACCTTCCTCTCGCTCGGGTCTGCTTTATTCATCCTCATCTGCGGTTTCCAGCTCACTCAAGATTTGGACTCAGATAAAAAGGCATTTTAAGTGGCAGACATGCTCTATTTTAGGTTTATGAATTAATAATCATACTTACATAATAAAACAGCCTTATTCCAAAATGGATTAAACTCATTTATTTCCTCAACATGCTACACACATTCACAACCTTTGCTCAATACTTTGTTGATGCACCATTGGCAGTGATTACAGCCTCCAGTCTTTTTAAATATGATGCCACAAGCTTGGCACACCTGAATTTTTGCCCATTCCTCTTTGCAGTACCTCTCCAGCTCTATCAGGTTGGATGGGAAGCGATGGTGTACAGCCATTTTATCAGATCTCCCCAGAGATGTTCAATAGGATTTAGGTCTGGGCTCTGGCTGGGCCACTCAAAAACACTTACCGAGTTGTTGTGAAGCCACTCCATTGATATTTTGGCGGTGTGCTTTGGGTAATTGTCCTGCTGGAAGATGAAGCGTCGCCCCAGTCTGAGGTCAAGAGCACTTTGAAGCAGGTCTTCATTCAGGATGTCTCTGTACATTGCTGCATTCATCTTTCCCTCTATCCTGACTAGTCTTCCAGTTCCTGCTGCTGAAGAACATCCCCACAGCATGATGCTGCCACCACCATGCTTCACTGTAGGGATGCTTTTAGCCTGGTGATGAGTACTGCCTGCTTTTCTCCAAACGTAACGCCTGGAGTTCACTCTAAAGAGTTCAATTTGAGTCTCATCAGACCAGAGAGTTTAGTTTCTGATGGTCTGAGAGTCTTTCAGATGCCTTTTGGCAAACTCCAGGCGGGGATTGTCTTCCATCTGGCCACTCTACAATACAGGCCTGATTGGTGGATTGCTGCACAGATAGAAAGAGTCCTGGTGGTTCAAACATCTTCCACTTGCAGATGATGGAGGTCGCTGTGCTCATGTGAACTTTCAGAGCAGCAGAAATGTTTCTGTAACCTTCCCCAGCCTTGTGTCTCGAGACAATCCTGTCTCTGAGGTCTACAGACAATTCCTTTGTCTTCATGCTTGGTTTGTGCTTTGACATGCACTGTCAACCCTGCGTCTTTATATAGACAGGTGTATGCCTTTTCAAATCATGTACAGTCAGCTGAATTGACCACAGGTGAACTCCAATGAACTGCTGAAACATCAAGAATGATCAGTGGAAACAGAATGAACCTGAGTTCAATTTAGAGCTTCACACCAAAGGCTGTGAATACTGATGTACATGTGATTTATCAGCTTTTTATTTTGAATAAATGTGCTACAATTTCAAAAACTCTTTTCACATTGTCATTATGGGGGATTGTATGTAGAATGTTGAGGAAATAAATTAACTTAATACATTTTGGAATAAGGCTGTAACATAAACAAATGTGGAAAAAGTGAAGCGCTATCAATACTTTCTGGGTGCACTGTATATGTGTGTATATACATATACATGTACATATATATACATATATATATATATACACACACACACACATACATACTGTACATAAAACACAAAGTATACAAAAGACATATAATTACATTTTTATAGTTATTTATTCATTCATTCATTTTCCTTTGGCTTAGTCCCTTTATTTATCAGGGGTCCCCACAGCAGAATGAATCGCCAACTATTCTAGCATATGTTTTATACAGCCGATGCCTTTCCAACCACAACCCAGTACTGGGCTGGGAAACACCCATACACACACGCACGCACACACACACAGACACATACACACGTTTGTTTTTGTTAAAAGTGGGTACATTACATAGGTTTCCATTCATTTTATACGGTTCAAACCATATATTATATTGCCCTCACTGCACCCTACCATCACAGGAGACAGTGTACAGCTTTACTCTCTGAATAAACTCATCCTGTGTGATTTATAAGCTTTTTGAGAAATGAGGGCATCACCAATGTCCTCGTATTCAATTCAATTCATCTTTATTTGTATGGCGCTTATACAATGTAGATTGTGTCAAAGCAGCTTCACATGGAAGTTTATAGTGAATTGAAACAGTGTCAGTTCAGTTTTCAGTGTATTCAGTGTCGTATTTCATCTCTTTTTTTATAATACCTGTGTCATACCCATGTCATTATACAGATTTGTGTCCTGATGTCACAAAAACACGTACACATACACACACTCTTATACACTATGGCCAATTTAGTTGATCAATTCCCCTATAGCGCATGTGTTTGGACTGTGGGGGAAACTGGAGCACCCGGAGGAAACCCACGCCAACACGGGGAGAACATGCAAACTCCACACAGAAACACCAACTGACCCAGTCGTGACTCAAACCAGGGACCTTCTTGCTGCGAGGCGACAGTGCCAATTCTGTAAGGGGGTGCAAACTTATGCACGCAACTTTTTTGTGACCTAATTTGGGAACACAACTGAATATAGTCAAAGTTAATGACTTACACACACACACCGCAACTCTCATCCACGAACGCACCAATTTCTGACTCAATCAGAGCATCTGATGTGCAGAAAAGAGCTGAGAGAAGCACGTGATGACTTTAAGCTATGGTGAGAAATGGCCTGGACTGAAGATAACGATTTTTCTTTCGTTCTTTGCGTTTCGTCTTCTGAGGTGCAACTCATTTACTAGAGAAGAAAAAACACCATAGTGGCAAATCCCAATGCATCAAACTACATTTCTCTGAGCAATATTTGTGCACGTTTAGCAGTGATTTTCATCACTTTGGTTTCTCATTAAATATAGAAACACTACTTTATTTGCAAATATTGTATGCAATATTCCAGTTTTGCGCATGCATCTAATTTGCATATTTAAATGGAAGCACAGCTACCGACAGTTGAAATGTAAGTAATGCATTTATCAGAGCAGATAAACTCCTCTGTCAATCATCCTGACAGATTTCAGCTGATGTAAAGCTCCATTTTACTGCTGCTTGATTTATTTCCAATCTAAAAGTGCTTTTTTCCTGTGCCTGAAGTGATCAACTGTTTCTTTTCTTCTTTTTTTATTGCTCTCTTTTCTAAATTTAGTCATTAATATGCAACAAGAGCTGTCATATTTTCTTTTAGATTTTCCTTTGTTTTGGCACGCTTGTTTATTTTAATGTTTGCGTCTTTTAAAAACTGTCAGAAAGTCTGGCTCTTTTTTTAACCCAAAAGCACAGAGAAATGGGTTGTTTTGATCTTTAAGAAAAGCCTGAGAATTGAAAAGTTTTCCCTACTCATTTCTGATTGTAATGCAAAAAATCATGGTCATTAAATATGAGAAGTTCTGTAGAATTAGTGTTTTTCGACAGGGTCATGGTTGAGATTTTATACTAATTTACATAAAAAGAAACTAAATTGGAAACTGTTAAAGAAGTGAAAATGAATAAGAGAATCTAATTATGAGAAATGAAGCAATGAAAAACATGTTTTGATGTGAAAATGCTGAAAATTAAGACTTTTTAAAAATTATTTGTCTTTTATGCATTATAATTGCACCTTTTATGCAAATGTTATTATAAAAAATAATTAAATACTAAAATGTAGTGTTTCTTTTTATATTATCATTGTAAATTAGCAGCTAGTATGTGTGTGAATACGTGTGTATGGATGTTTCCCAGTGATGGGTTGCAGCTGGAAGGGCATCTGCTGTGTAAAACATATGATGCATAAGTTGGCGGTTCATTCCGCTGTGGCGACCCCAGATTATTAAAGGGACTAAGCCGAAAAGAAAATTAATGAGTAAATAAATATAAGTTGAAACTAAATAGATTGTTGCGTGTGTTACGATATGCTGTAATACATTTTAATATGTATTGTTTTAACATGTAGACATTGCATGAAACATTAGGCCATGAAAATTTACTTAAGTCTTGAAAAAGTCATGGAATTTTAGTAGTTAAAATGTCTATAAATGAACCCTATTTCTACGTGTGTGTCTGTGTGTGTGTGTGTGTGTGTGTGTGTGTGTGTGTGTGTGTGTGTGTGTTTGTGTTTAAAATGCTTTGGATAAGTTGGCGGTTCATTCTGCTGTGGCGACCCCTGATTAATAAAGGGACTCAGCAGAAAAAGAAAATGAATGAATGAAATTATAGAATATGTTTACAGATTGATATTTTTCTGATCCCATAACCTCCGCAGTTGGTTGTTTTGGAAAATAAACAGATGTTTTAATATACTGTAATGTTAATGTATACATAATATAATATTTCACAGTATTTCCTCTAATATTTATTTAATTTTTTTTCTGGAGAAAGTCTTGTTTGTTTTATTTCAGCTAAAATAAAATCAGTTTTTAATTGTTTTGTTTTAAAGCCATGTTAAGGTCAATATTATTAGCCCCCTTCAGCAATATTAGTTTTGGATTGTCTCCAGAACAGACCACTGTTATACAATGACTTGCCTAATTACCCTAACTTTACCCTAATTACCCTAGTTAAGCCTTTAAATGACACTTTAAGCAGAATACTAGTGTCTTGAAGAATATCTAGTCTAATATTATGTGCTGTCATCATGGAGAAGAGAAAATAAATCAGTTATTAGAGATGAGTTATTAAAACTATTGTGCTTAGAAATGTGTTGAAGAAATCTTCTCTCTGTTAAACAGAAATTGGGGGGGAAATATTCAGGAGGGCTAATAATACATAACTCTGGAGTTCAGCTCAGTGCTGATGGTTCCTGGTGTTCAACTCTTCCACACTGACGGATCAAAGTAATCCGGTTATGAAAATGAGCTTATGTTTGCCCTCTCTCAGTCTTTGTCTTCATTTCCAGTTGTTGTGTGTTTCTCTTATCAGTGTGTGCTGCTGATCTCACACTGAAACTAAACGGTTCATTTGCGATCTGGCCTGAAATGAGGAGCTTGTGAATGTGACTTTCCTTCTCTCAGAAACACATTCTGGCATAATGTCCTATTTTTAATGTTATCTTATATATTATTTATTGCTGTTGATGCCTTTCTATTGTTCAAATGTTTATAATTATACAGGATTCAAAATTAAGCTTTTTGCTTGGTAGCACTGGGACTCCTAACTTCAAAAATGTAGGTGCACCAGCCAAAAATAGTCGCACTCACCAAAAATAAGCACCATTAATACAAGTTTTATATTAACAGATTTATTGTATTTGAAATCAACACTAATCAAAACTCATAAACATTATGTATGCATGCACCCACCAGCCCTGCACGCAATGCTTGACATGAATGAATTGGGTAACAATTCATTTTGATGGTCCATTTGAGTATTAGTAGACTGTTTAATATCTGCTGATACTGCTCCTTCAACAGACATTTAACTCTGACTATAAGAAACTTTGCAAGTACATGTCATCTTACACCAGGGTTTCCACGGGGTCTTAAAGTCTAAAATTAAAAAATCGAAATGTAAGGCCTTAAAAAGTCTTAAATTTGCTGTTGTTGGTCTTAAATATTTTTGCACAGGTCTTAATTTTCCGATGTCCGTGTAACGCTTCGTCTAATGCTCATTTAAATTCTTTTTGTTGCTGTTGCTTGGTTTCGTTGAGTTGTAGTTCTTTGTTTCACTAGTCCGCGGTATTACAACTACACATGAGACCAACATGCAGTGCTCACGGTTAATGTGACATCATCTCTGTGTTTGCGCGACATGATTTTGGCTGGCAGGGCTCACATAATGTTTTGAGACTCGAGTGAACACTGAACAGTTCGCGCGACGCCGCATTTGAGTTGAATACGAAACACTTTGAAGAGAATTTGTCTGAAACAGGTACGACTGTAAACATCTTTCTTTATGAAGACGTGTCCATGCGTGATCAGAGAGATAACCAGATGACCAATAATTCTTGGCTAGAAATTGCAACAGCAGTGGGAAAGGAGGAAAGTTTTTGTAAAGGTTGAGAAAACCTGAGGGATAAGTTTGTTCAAACAAAAAAAGAGGCCATGCAAAAGTGAAGACCCAGGTTGTTTTAATATTACAGAATGTTTTTCCAGCAGTCATAGGTTTTACACTGATGTACAGGTTACAATTGTGAATTTAAAACAATTTACAAGTTACAAACTAAAATTAAGTAACAAATTATGTCTTTGATACAGCTGAAGTCAGAATTATTCGCCCCCCTTTAAAATTTTCTTGCTTTTTTAAATATTTCCCAAATGATGTTTAACAGAGCAAGGAAATGTTCACAGTATGTCTGATAATGTTTTTTTTCTTCTGGAGAAAGTCTTATTTGTTTTATTTTGGCTAAAATAAAAGCAGTTTTTAATTTTTTGAAAGCCATTTTAGGGTCAATATTATTAACC
This sequence comes from Danio tinwini, assembly GCA_903798205.1. Classification (NCBI taxonomy): domain Eukaryota; kingdom Metazoa; phylum Chordata; class Actinopteri; order Cypriniformes; family Danionidae; genus Danio; species Danio tinwini. Next base: position 10,651,640 of record CAIGQZ010001236.1, on the reverse strand, counting down.
CCTTTAAGCTATATATTCTTTGATAGTCTACAGAACAAACCATCATTATACAATAACTTGCCTAATTACCCTAACCTGCCTAGTTAACCTAATTAAGCCTTTAAATGTCACTTTAAGCTGTATAGAAATGTCTTGAAAAATATCTAGTCTAATATTATTTACTGTCATTACTGTTATTAGAAGTTAGTTATTAAAACTATTGTGTTTAGAAATGTGCTTAAAAAATTGTCTCTCCTTTAAAAAGAAATTGGGAAAAAAGGGGGCTAATAAATCAGATTGTAACTGGAAAGGAATATATGAACCTATCAATTACAATATATTGATGCCCAATTTCTAGGCTTTATTGGTGATAATGGTCACGAATGTTGGATCTTACTGCCTTTTTAGCTTATAAGTAGAGGACAGAAACTAGCCATACAGTGATGTGTGGATTGTTGAGTGGGCAAAAAGTGTTTTAGTAAGTGTACTTCTTATTCTTGCCATAATAAAAAATATAATTGTAGAGCAAGCCAAGTTCTGTTGCCATTAATATTTAGCTTTAATTGGTAGAACTGTCCGAGATATGAACAAAAGCAACTGATGCATCATTTAGATTTAAAAAAATTTAAATCTTGAATGGTTATAAAAATCTTTATAAATTATAAAAATAATAAAAAACAATTATCTTGAATGATATTGATATGAACTAGTTCTGGAAACTTTCTACTTCTCTGTTTCTTTTGACCAGCCCCTGTTATTTAAAAGAATATCTCAATGGCGAACGCGTTAAGTATAAAAGCGTCATCTGTTTTGTGAGGTGTGCGATGTGGCGCCAGACGATAGTATAAATCAGACTTTAAGATGTTTGTTTGTTTTTTTCTGTAGTTCAATTGTGCATTTAACCTGTCTTTAGTGCTGTTCAATTTGAATACATTTGTTTTACCACTAATTTTGTGATTTTGTATTTTCTCTTTATGTGTATGCCTGTTTTTGATATTGTGATATAGGTCTTAAATTTAATACTTAATGGTCTTAAAAAGTCTTAAATTTGACATTATGATATCTGCAGAAACCCTGTACACTAACCCCAACCCCAACCCTAACTCCGACCTAACAGTCTACTTATAATCTAATGAGAATTAGTTAGCATGTAGATGCTATGTAACTTCAAAGTTCAACAAACGGACCATCAAAATAGTGTTAAAGTGAGTTAACTATAATAACTGTGATGTGTTCTCACTAGTGCTGTCTGAAACTGCACATAAGATATTGACATACAACTTATTATTTGCATACAGTACGTCATCTTAATAGCAATAACAGTCTATTCTTGAGCTGCGATATTAGTTTAATCTCAGTGAATGCTTGCTCTTTTGCAATGGTGTACGCGCTGCCAGTTGCACGACTGACAGCATCCTGACAATTAAATGAAGGATTAAATTACGTTAGAAAATCTCGTTCTTAAAATGTGTAGATGTGGCAAATTCTGTTACCTGAAAACTTTGTCCCACAAACTTTAAGGTGAACGACTTTAGTCATTTTCACAGCGGACTTTAACCCTCTTGAAAGTCTTTTATCCAGTCTGGGAAAAGTGTAAATGCTGGATTATCATTCTCCTCATGATCACTGTACAGATGTGCCATTATCTGTAACATTAGGTGGTTTCTAAAACAAAAACTGTCAGTGTTGTTCATTCTCTTGCATTCAGACCTTTACATTTTCACAGCTGTAACTCCTTGTCATCTGAACGTAAATGACAGCTCATATTAACCAATTCGCCACGTTCAGGTCTACAGAGCAATGGGCCCATCAGCTTGTTAAGTGTGATGTCACACGAAGGGGCCTCCGGGTCCAAGCGCTCTATGAAACTGAATGAGGAGACTCATCAAATGCTAATAATAAACATTTACAAAGCGATGCAATACTTTTAAAAATCACGATCGCAATATATATATGTCCATGCCTAATATCTGATGGCCAGACAGTGATGAATTTTTTTATAAATTGTTAACATTTTTGTATTTGTGATGCAGCTACCCAGAGATTGTTGTGTACACTGACTTTATATAAAAATAACTTTAATGTGTGATATGAATAAAAAGTGATCATTAAACAAATATTTTGTCAATTCAAATGAGTGGCTGCTTGGACCTGGAAACAGTATTACATATGTCACTATCACGTCACCACTTAACAAGCGGATAAGGAAGGTTTGAAGGTGGGGCAAGCATTGCAGGCTTTGTTTACTTCAGCAAGTTGACATGTCAACTGTTTTATACCATTCCTGAGCTCTGCGTTTGGTGTTTCTAGGTGCAAAGATGCATTCTGTGTAAATGCTTCCTAAATACGTGCAAAGGCTCCCAGGTCGCATAGATAAAATTTCTGGCGCATATGCAACCAAAAACAGCTGCAATTTTGAGCCCTGTTATAGGAAAGTGGTAAACACGATCTGTTTTTTTTTTTTTTTTGCCATGACATAGCCAGAGAAGCGAATATGGCAATAAACTCAATTCTTTCTGTCTCTCTCCTTTTGTCGGTTCACATTGTTCTGTTTTTCTTTCACAGGTTTCTGGAAAACTCTCTGCTGAACGCTGAGGTGAAAGAGGGAGAGATTCTTCCTCCGACCATCCAGAAGCTGATGAAAGGATACAACAAATACCTGCGGCCCTTCTTCGACAGTGAGGAAATAATAATGTTTAAAATGTGTGTGTGTGTGTGTGTGTGTGTGTGTGTGTGTGAGAGAGAGAGAGAGAGAGTGTCAAGGCTGAATGCAGATTTATTGAGGCCTCGTTATCCTACACTGTTCTAATGTGTAAAATAATCATTTTTATTTTGAGTTTATTTTATTTTCAAGTTAACACTTTCATGCTTTGATTATTGATGTACAAATATTATAAAAATAAATATTGGTGGACAGACGACGTAACTTTCGGTTTTGGTTGCCTGAAGAAACTGCGATTTCTGTGGTTGCTTTGTTTCTTTGCGATTGGATTGTCAGTGGCGTGATATTTGCTAAATCGCTATTGTTTTAATCAGACAATAAAATTATATCATTTTGTTATTTAGTGTAACAGTGTGGTTTTCTTGCTGCATCAAAAATGGTATTGGAAATCAATATTTTCCTTGGTATTATATCAAAGTCAGGTCGTACTCACACTATGTACAGTTGCCTTGAACCAGGCCAAAGCACGCTTGTCCCCCCCTCCCGTCTCTCCCGACAGCACGCACTCACATTACATTCGGGCCTGGGCGCGCTTACGCCATCGATTATGCGCTGTTCAGTAAGCGCTCTCGCTCAGCACAGTGGACATGTCTTTAGTTATATGGTTTAAGTGGTTTGATATGCGGTGACACACAGTCTAATATTTCACTGAACAGATCAGACACTTTTGATGCTCATAAACACTCATAAAGTCCTCGTGCTGCAGGAATTAGGAGGTTTGCTGAAGCTGCAGCTGTGGTGCAGTGAGGGATTTGAGTCTTTAATAAACTACGACAGTTTGTGTTCATTGAACAGTACCAATGATTAATTAATACATATCAAACCGTCCCTTAAAAGTCACGTCTCACTTTCAGTTTCGGGCTCGGGCACACTTGCACTCACACTGCAAGCATACCGCTCTCAGGCCCACCTCTTCCAAACGGGCCAGGGCCGCCCAAGTGAATTGTGCCTGAGCCCGATTCAGAGCACTCACACTTCTCAAACGATCCGGGAAACGGGCCTGGGCATGGTTCGGATAGCATAGTGTGAGTACACCCTTAGAAATTCCAGTATTTTGACAACACTACTACAGAAAATACATAAAGTAAAAGTCTATACCTGCAAATAAAATCATCTGACTGCTTTTCATCTGATTAATGAGAATGTCATATTAAACCCATCTGCAGTTGGTATGAAAGCAATGCACAGGGGAGCATTAATATGCACGCCCCAGGATGCGTTTCATTGGCCACAATATTACCTAGTGAGATTACAACAATCAATATATTCCTCTTTTTAATTTATCTAAGCTTATATTAAACTTACTGGGAATACTGTGAAATGTGCTGTTTATGTTTGTATTGAGGCAAGAAACACATGTAGACTGCTGAGTATAAGGTATATACAGTAAGAACAAAAAAAGTCCAAACCTACAATGTAATGCAAGTTGCTTCAAATAAAAGTATCTGACTGCTTTTAATCGGTTAAATGAGACAAAATGTCATAATACAATTTGCAGTTGGTATGACAGCAATGCACACAAGAGCATTAATATGCACGCCCCAGGATGCGTTTCATTGGCCATATTATTTCCTAGTGAGATTACAACAATCATTATTTATCTAAGCTTATATTAAACTTATGTATGTGGGACTATTTTGTTGACCTTTATATTTTTTCTTAACGTGTATATATTATGATATTTGAGCTTATTAGATTAGATTAGATTAGATTCAACTTTATTGTCATTACACATGTACAAGTACAAGGAAACGAAATGCAGTTTAGGTCTAACCA
>CAIGQZ010001236.1:10472243-10500793 GCA_903798205.1 Danio tinwini | reverse complement strand
ACACTTCAAGAACTGTACTCTTCCAGAGTGAGTAAAAGGGCTCGTAAAATCACTCTGGACGCCTCACACCCAGCACACTACCTGTTCCAACTGTTACCGTCTGGTCGGCGCTACAGAGCACCAAGCACAAAAACAGATAGACACAGGAAAAGTTTCTTTCCTCAGGCCATCTACCTCATGAACAGTTAAATATTCCCCTACTGTGCAATAAACGTGCAATACTTTCTCATACGCACTTGTACACAGCACCTTATAACCTGTATATTTACAACATATCTGTACATACAATTCAACATCCAGATCTTTTTGACTAACTGCATCTCTGTTTAATGTTTATCGCCTTTTTCTTTTCTTGTATTTAATTTTGTGTTGTCACTCGTCACTTTATGTACACTGAAAGCTTCTGTTGCCAAAACTAATTCCTTGTGTGTGTGAAGCACACTTGGCAATAAAACGGATTCTGATTCTGATTCTATATATAGTACAATATATAGTTAAAGTCAGAATTATAATCCCCCCCTTTTTTATTTATTTATTTTTTCAAATATTTCCCAAAATATGTTTAACAGAGAAAGGAAATGTTCACAGTATGTCTGATAATATTTTTTCTACTGAAGAAAGTCTTATTTGTTTTATTTTGGCTAGAATAAAAGCAGTTTAAATTTTTTTAAGAACCATTTTTAAGGTCACGTTATATTTTGTTTTCGATACCTAGTTAAGCCTTTAAATGTCACTTTAAGCTGTATAGAAGTGTCTTGAAGAATATCTAGTCTAATATTATTTACTGTCATCATGACAAAGAGAAAATAAATCAGTTATTAGAGATGAGTTATTAAAACTATTATGATTAGAAATGTGTTGGAAAAATCTGCTCTCCATTAAACAGAAATTGAGGAAAAAAAAACAGGGGGGCTAATAATTCTGACTTTAACTGTATATGGTTTTGAATTACTCTCTATTTTCTCATTATTGAGAATAACAGACATGCAGATTATTTCTGTGGCTGATTTAAACATTGAAACCTTGGAAATATATGTCTGTAAGTGCTCAATTTTAACTAAATCTCTATTTTTGTAAATATTCAAGGGTCATTTGATTATTATCAGTTTTATACCACCTGTAACACTTCATAGCTTACACACTATACTGCTGGAGATATGATAATTTTGTTCATATTCAGTAAAAATACTCTCAGTCTCGGTTATTAGATTTTCTTCATGTGTTTTCAGATATGTATATAAACTACATTAGTAATGTCAAGCTGGTTGTTCAGCTCTGCGTTTAACTTTGGGCTGCTCCAGCCAATAGCAGAGCAGCAGCTACTGGGGAGGTTGGGCTAAAAATAGTACAGCCACATCTGATTGGTCAAATGTAGGTAAACATCCAATGCATAAATTAAATGTGACGTATCACACGTCTGTTATGCATATATTGCATACACTATTATCACGATAAGGAGAATTTATCATTATACTGTGGCAGCCCTAAAGCACGTGTGACAGCCACTAGATTTGGGTCAGAGCTGATTGGCTGTCGATCGCGCCCATATCAAGCTGCTTTAGTTCTTACTGATTTGCTGTTCCTCTTGATCTGTGGCCTGTCTGCTATTTTCTGATCTGCTCTTTCTTCTTCTGCCGCCTGTGAGTTTTGGATGTGGATCTTCCAGGTCTTCTGCTCCGGCTTATATAAGAGCTGTAAAGAGTAAGAGGAGGATCTGAAGTCTCTGTCTCACAATCTAGAGCTTTTCCTCTAAACGCTGCTCTCAAGGCTGAACTGACTGAATTTCAGGAGCTGTCTGGGTCACTTCACGCTCCAAAAATCTAATAATATATATATTTTTTATGCATTTTGTATGCACAGACCTAGTTTCAGCACCGTTTAAATGGTTCCTTTTTTTGTTTTGTTTTTGCTGCAATTTGTTAAACTCCAGATTATTTTTTTTCTGCAAAACATGTCGATATTTGTTTGTTTAATTTTGTTCACAGTCTACATACAGTGATCACTCGCTATAACGCAGTTCACTTTTCACGGTCTCGCAGTTTCGCTAATTTTTTTGTGCAATTTGACATGTTTTTTTTTTCTACAGTGCAGTGTGTTCTGTGTCCTGATTGGCTGTAGACCACTGTCAATCAATCCCCTCCGTGTCGTGCCTCCTTCACAGTACAGAATGCATTTAGCTTGCCAAATTGGCATAAATCTTTGATTGGTAGCAGTGTGACTCTGAGGTGCTGGACTGTATGTTTGCAAGTTTTCTGAGAAGGATATAAACCAGGGGTCACCAATCTCGGTCCTGGAGGGCCGGTGTCCCTGCAGGGTTTAGCTCCAACTTACCTCAACACTCCTTCCTGGGTGTTTCAAGTATAACTAGTAAGACCTTGATAAGCTTGTTCAGGTGTGTTTTATTAGGGTTGGACCTAAAATCTGTAGGACACAGGAGCTCCAGGAACAAGTTTGGAGACCCCTGGTATAAACGGAGGTCGGAGCCAGCTCCAAGTGGGCTGTACAAACCTGGAGTTTTTATTTATTTTGGGTCTTGTACATGGTGGCGCAGTGGGTAGCATGTTCGCCTCACAGCAAGAAGGTTACTGGTTTGAGCCTCAGCTGGGTCAGCTGGCATTTCTGTGTGGAGTTTGCATGTTCTCCCCATGTTGGCGTGGGTTTGCTCCGGGTGCTCCGGTTTCCCCCACAAATCTCAAAGACGTGGTACAGGTGAATTGGTGTGTGTGAATGAGTGTGTATGGGTGTTTCCCAGTGATGGGTTGCAGCTGAAAGGGCATCCGCTGTGTAAAACATATGCTGGATAAGTTGGCGGTTCATTCCGCTGTGGCGACCCCAGATTAATAAAGGGACTAATTTGAAAAGAAAATGAATGAATGAATGTCTTGTACATGACACAGAGTCCAATATTGTGCTTTATGAAAGTGTACACCTACCACAACCCTAAACCCAACCTTACAGTAACCTCATGTGTTTTATTAATATCTGCTCCACCTACACCACCTAAACCCAACCTGATGCTCGCTTTGACCTGCAGCAGATCGTCTTGACCATGTCTACATGCCTAAATGCATTGAGCTGCTGCCGTGTGATTGGCTGATAAAAAATTTGCGTTAATGAGCAGTTGGACAGGTGTACCTAATATAGTGGCCGGAGAGTGTATATTTGGTTGTAACTTTAACTTAATTCCATTGTAATGCAATAGCGTGCATCTTTTGTAAAGCAGCATTGGAACAATAATCATTGTATAAACTTGAATTGAATATTCTTCCAGAGGTTGTTTATTTGTCACATGTAAAGGATGGCAAATAGATTAATTTTGAGCATCAGATCATGTGAAGCGAGCATGCATGATGATGATGATGCAGCCATTCTTACGCAATCTCTCGTCCTCCAGGGGGTTTTATTTCTGGAAATGTACAATATTGGACCTGATATCGACGCTCTGATGCATTGAAGCAGGGAGATGATGAAAGTCTCGCTGTCTTTGTGCCAGATTGCTTTATGGAGCCGTGTTGGATTGAGATGTTCAAAGAGGCTTTGTTTCAAATGGAGGTTTTTACAGTGCTTTATATGCTAGATGATGTTCAAGTGTGTGTTTCTTATCATGCAGCGCGGATCCTTCTCACACACAAACACACACACTGATGATGTTTTCACAGTGCAGCATTATTGCATGGTTTAATTGGCGGGTGATTATAAGCAGTTAAATGCAGCAAAATATTTCCCAGGTGCTGTTTAACAGAGGTGTTGTTCAACACATTACTAATCATAATAGTTTTAATAACTCATCTCTATTAACTGATTTATTTTCTCTTCACCATGATGACAGCACATAACATTAGACTAGATATTCTTCAACACACTAGTATTAACCTTAAAGTGACTTCTCCAGTTTCTCCAGAGAAAGCAATATTATAGGAAATACTGTAAAAAGATTTTCATTTTTATTAAACGTTACTTGAGAAATATTTCAAAGACTAAAATTTTCAGGGGTGAGCTAATTATTTTAATATGTATATAATTTTACGTCTTATTTATTAACTTATTTGTTTAATTTAATTACATATTTACTTATTAACATTATTTATTTCCTTATTTAATTACTTATTTTTACTTTATTTACGTCTTTACTTATTTACTTGCTAATTTTTTTGGTTATTTATTAACTTATTTAATTAAATTATTTAATGGTTTATTTACATTATTTGCTTTTTTTACTTTATTAATTAACTTTTTTACTTACTTGTTTACTTGTTTATTTACTTTATTTACGTATTTATTTATTTACTTGCTTATTTGTTTACTTAATTACTCATTTATTAGCTTATTTGTTTACTTATTTACTTTATTTACTTATTACTTTATTTTTTATTTATTTGCTTATTTGTTTACTTTTATACTTACTCATTTATTTACTTATTACTTTATCTACTTCTTTACTTGCTTATTTTTTTACTTAATCACTAATTTATTTGCTTTTTTGTTTACTTATTTACCTAATTACTAATTTATTTACTTATTACTTTATTTTTTAATTTTCTTGCTTATTAGTTTTCTTTTATACTTACTCGATTTTTTACTTTACTTATTACTTTATCTACTTGCTTATTTGTTTACTTACTCATTTATTTGCTTATTTGTTTACTTACCTATTTGCTTATTTGTTTACTTACCTAATTACTAATTTATTTGCTTATTTGTTCACTTATTTACCTAATTACTAATTTATTTACTTGCTTATTTGTTTACTTTTATACTTATTTATTTACCTTACTTATTACTTTACTTCTTGCTTATTTGTTTACTTACCATTTATTTGCTTATTTGTTTACCTAATTACTCATTTATTTACTTCATTTGCTCCTTACTTTATTTATTTATTTACTTATTTGTTTACGTTTATACTTATTTATTTACCTTATTACTTTATCTACTTCTTTACTTGCTTATTTGTTTACTTAATTACTCGTTTATTTGCTTATTTGTTTACTTATTTACCTAACTACTAATTTATTTACTTTATTTACTTGCTTATTTATACTTACTCATTTATTTACTTTACTTATTACTTTATCTACTTCTTTATTTGCTTATTTTTTACTTAATTACTCATTTATTTACTTTATTTGCTCATTACTTTATTTATTTACTTGCTTGTTTACTTTTATACTTACTCATTTATTTACTTGATTTACATAATGCTTTATCTACTTTATACTTGCTTATTTACTTAATTACTAATTTGTTTGTTTTATTTGCATATTACTTTATTTATCTACTTACTATTTACTTGCTAATTTACTTGGTTATTTATTTACTTATTTATTAACTTAATTTAATTTAATTATTTGCTTGTGTATTTACATTATTTACTTTACTACTTTTACTTATTACTTTATTTACTTATTTACTTGCTCATTTATTTACTTAATTATTAATTTATTTGCTTGTTTTGTTTATTTACTTGTTTTTTACTTATTTACTTTTATTTGCTTATTTGCTTTATGCATTTATTACTTGATCTACTTATTTACTTATTACTTTACTTATATATTTGCTTAATTACTCATTTATTTGCATATTTAATTTTGTATGCATGCATTTATTTATTTATCTATTTATTATTAGGAACAGTTTAATTTCAAATGATGATAAACTCACAGAACAGTGTAATAACACAGTTAAAAAAGAATATAAAAAAGCTGTATATAAATAAAATATACATTTAAAGAAGACATTAAACACAACAAATTTACTTATTTTAAAGCCTTTATGTAACAAACTTAGACATGTTCTCAAATTTTCTGCATTTCAGGAAACAAAACATAAAAGTGAGGTGTATATAAAAAATATATATATTAATAAGTGAGTGTATCGCAGTACAGCAACTAATGCTTGTGTAAGTGTGTGTGTTTCTGTCCTTTAAACACACATTAATAACCATCACGTGAATCATATCTCAAATAATACGTGAATCATATCTCACAGACACGCGCATGATCTGATGGAGGGATAAACTTACTGTGACACAGCGCCACCATGAGGACACATGCTGATATTACATCCTGCTTATATTATGACAATTACATTTAATTATTAGTTTTATCCGAAGCTGTGATGTCTCTGAACATTTGAGTATTTTACTGATTATAGTAATGACCTGATGTATAATTTGACCTGATTTATATGTATATATTTTTTATAATTAAACAAATTCACTGCTCCATCTTTCGTGGACAGATACTTTAATTCAGCAAGAATGTGATAAATTTATTTTTAATGTTTTTATTCTAAAAAAATAATAATAAAACTGCTGTTTTTACACTTTTAATCAAATAATTCAGAATATTGCATTCATATTTGGGTAACACTTTACAATAAGGTTAATTAGTTAATGCATTTACTAACATGAACTAATCATAAACAACACTTGTACAGCATTTATTAATCGTAATTTAACATTCACTGATGCATTATTAACATTCAAGTTCATGCTTGTTAACATTAGTTCATGCACCGTGAATTAACATGAACTAACAATGAACAACTGTATTTTCATTAACTAACGTTAACTAACATGAACAAATGCTGTAGTAAATGTATTGTTTGTTCATGTTAGTAAATGCATTAACCAACATTAACTAATGAACCTTATTGTAAAGTGTGACCAATATTTGTAGCTAAATTTATATTTATTTATATTATAATAAATGCCTTTACTTGACATTTTTGAACTTTTTTTTATCTATACAAATACAAAAATATCAAACATGATAAAAAAGCTTTAATATTTGCAATGTTGGGAGTAATAAACTGAACATCAAATGTTCATATTATACTCATGTCTGAATAATAATTTGACTCTTGGAGACGAGTAAGGATGCTGAAAATTCAGTGTTCAGTCACAAGAATAAATCACAATTTACAATATGTTTATGTAGGGCGGCACAGTAGCTCAGTGGTTAGCACTGTGGCCTCACAGCAAGAAGGTCGCTGGTTTGAGCCTCGGCTGGGTTCCTGCAGGTGCTCTGATTTCCCCCACAGTCCAAACACATGTGCTATAGGGGTATTGATGAACTAAATTGGCTGTAGTGTATTGTAGTGGCTGTAGTGTAGGCCGTACTGGCATCCGCTCTGTAAATAAAACATTTGCTGGAATAGTTGACGGTTCCTTCAGCTGTGACACGACCCCTGATGAATAAAAGGACTAAGCCGAAGGAAAATTAATGAATGAATACACTCATGTAGACAACAGCTTTTTCGAATGGTAATAATATATCATTTAATGTCAAACAAATGCAACCAAAACTAAATTTGCAGTTTAAAATCTTACTGACATATTTTTTTATGTACATTTTTATTTATTTTAATTTTTGGGGGTTTGTTTGTTTTGTTAGTTTTTCTTTCAGGTTATTTTGTGTTGTGGGTTTGGGCTTTGGTTGTGTTTTTTTTGCCTTGTGTTTTTCAGTTTCAGTTTTGTTAGAATTTTAGACTAAACTAAAACTTTAAAGATTGTCAAACATATTTAGTATAAGAATCATCTAATGACATATAAAAAAAAAAAAAACATTTATGACCCTTGTTGCAAGGGTATATTTTAGAAAAAAGGCACAAAAGCACGCAACTCACTTTAAATGGGTGCCTAAACAGCAAAAAGTGCAAAATTATATATTGAAAATGGCGTCAACACCAAAGCTCCAAAAATGCCAATTTGTTAAATTAAAAAGGCTAATACAAGGCATTTATTATATGAATATATTGTCAGGGTTCTGCCACTCTGGTCTTGTTAATTCTTGTTTTAGTGGCAGAGCCCAGACGCTAACCCTGTTGTGTCTTGTGTAGTTCTCGCTCCTTTTCCCAACCCCTGACCATGACATGTATAACGGTATATTTTTGGCAATAACCCAATTATTTGACAATAACTAAATTATTAATACATATACTGCAGTGTATGGGTCAGAAAAGCATTAAAATCGTAATTAAAGATTTTATCTTAAGATTTCTGAGCACTTCATTTAGATAACTTTAAAGATGATTTTTACATGTTTTGCACTGGATGATTGCACATTATTTTATTCATATTTTGTTCTCACAAAAGTTACTTGAGACCATTATGCAGATTAATATGCTTTCTGTGCATCCAAGATCACTTTGGTGTTTATTTAATTAAATGCAGACATTAAAGCGGACCTATTATGCCAGGGGTTTAAACTTTAAGCAGTGTTAATATCTCCAGCAACCTCTAATGATGAACATGAATTGTATTTGTTCTAATCAGACTTGATGAAATCAGTCTGCAGAAACACTTTGATTGACATTCTCCCTTTGTATGTGTTATCAGAGTGGGAAAGCCCCGCCCACTAGTGCCCATCTCTCCCTCATTAGCATAAAGAGCAGCCCTGAGTGAGAAGCAGCCGTCTGTCCATTAGCCATTAGAGTGTTTGAGCTGCTGAAGATAATGTCAGCATAGACTAAGAGGATTATAGATGTGGAGTTTTAGATGAAGCACAAATGAACAGTGACATAGACTGACAGAAGCATGAAGCACACACTCACACTAAAGCACACAAGCACACCTGACCAGCACTGACAACACACACACTGCTGTTTTACATCTGCCGCTGTGCTGACACACAGCAGTCTGTAGCTCCGCCCTCTTCTGAATAAGACCACAATCTCATTTGCATTTAAAGCGTCAGTCACCAAAATGCCACGATTGGGATTCAGAGAGACGCCACAAAGCTTAAAAGGGTCAGTTTTAGAGAGTCAGAAAACAACATTATCTGTGTGCTACTTTCAGCTCAAACTTCACTTCACTGAGCATTTTGCATCTTGTAGAAAGGAGCATAGTAGGTCCCCTTTAATTATGATAAAAGCACGTCTCATTTTTGACCAAGTTATGATGAATGTGACGAGACATATTTGAGTCATTGAGTTTGTGCAAATATCTGTTGTGTTTGTTTCCTTGTCAGGGGGTTATAATGTCAATGACGTGATGTTTTACTGGGCACGCGGGAATGAATCTGTGAGCGGTTTGGACACACTGAGACTCGCCCAGTACACTGTAGAGGATCATTACACATCTGCGTCTGAAGCAGTGTATGAAACAGGTACGCACACAAACACACACACACACACACACACACACACACACACACACACATTGATGTGCTTGTTACGACTTTAAAGTGTAGCTCTAGGGGTAAAAGAGGTAACATATTGATGTGACTTGATTTGTAGAGAGTTGGCGGCAAAACCACAAACCGACAACCAAATATGACAAAATATGAGAATTCAAGTAGCAAAATAATATGTACAAGTCAAAGTATCTCATAAAAGAAAAATAAATCAATTTATTTGTGTTATTACAGGAAAAGAGGCATCAAATAAAAGAAAGCAATATAACAAAACCACAAACTGGCTGAAAATGATCCTCTAAACTACCTAATTGACCTTATTCTCGGGTACAAGTAGGCGCAGCCATTTCAATCTTTTTGGCTTGAGACTTCCACTCTTATTCACTTCACAGTAAACTATATATATATATAGACCTCCTCTCCATCAGTCATCTTTTTATTATTAGGGTAATTTACAGTTTTAAGAGTCAGAGAAGAGTCAGAGATTCAAATAAATAAATAGAGTTTACTGAAGATAGTTTGCAGTTTCATCAAAGTTCCTAGGCAGCTCTTCTTACAATCACAAATCAATAACAATTATACTCTCACATAACGTCATTATCTGCGTCATACATATAGGTGTTCTAACCTGATTGTTTAAAACACTGATAGAAAATTTCCATGTGGGTGCTTGCGTACAATATGCTTATTTCACGTGACCGCCCTTTTAAAATACGAAAGCGAGGCTGCGGTGGGAAGAAACCCAGAAGTATAGGATCAGCACTGTTAACATTGCAGCAATATGCTGTGTACTACAAACCTCCAGCTGTTGCTGTGACTTCAAAATGCAGAAATGGTGTAAACATCACTTTAATATCTTTCAGTTCAGTTTAATTTAATCAATTATCAGCATATTAGGCATCAAACAACATCACAATCTCTTTAAGAATGATACGCTGAAGTGTCCTCCTAGACTTCAGTTCATGTCACCAGGTAAACACCGTGGGGACGCTTCCCTGCTTCAGCCTATGTAACCCAGTGAGGGATAAAACACTGCAGTCGTCTGCAGCACACCTTTGTGTTGTCTTTAACGGTGTTGTCCCGGTACTGAAGTTTTAAAAACGTCCATGTCCCGCTAACATTTAAGCGCCGCTGAGCGTGCTCATAAACACAGCTGATTTGCCGTAGTATTCACCAGTGCTCAACAGAATGACTGTGAAGGTTATCAGTTCACCGCTCTTCACAGATTAAAAACACACATAGACAGACATTGGAGCGTTTTAAAGCCGTGCAGATCAGTCGATTCATCAGCGGATCGCTCGTCTGTGTTTGCACTCAGTAAACAGCGGTGAGGTGAACTGATGACCTTCACAGCCAATCATAGTGATTTCTGTTGAGCATGTGAACACAATGGCCAATCAGCGCTGTTTATTAAGTTCTTAAACTTCCTATTTAAGTTCTTAAGTTCTTAAATGTTAACGAGAAATAGCCGTTTTTTTTTATTTCATTGCGGAAATTTTGTATCGTGACAAGTCTAATATAGTTAAAGAATCAGTTCATTAACTTTAGTTTGATAAACGGCAGCTAAAATGTGTGTTTGGGAAAGAAAATGTTAGCTAAGAAGCGTCATTTCCCTTAACTTAGCTGAAAAGGAGGTCTGTTATCCCTTTTTATTTTCACTATTCATTCAGAACGGACCTTCGGGTCACTCGGAAGGCGGTGAAATGATAAATGTGTGTCACTTTCTCTTCGCTGATAAGATATACAGCCAGGTACACAATATTCCTGTGTGACTCGGGCGATACTTCCGGGTTTCATCCCACCGCAGCCTCGATTTCGCTGTTAATACTGGCGGCCGCGTGAAATCAGTCTATTCTGAACAATATCTTAACGTCAGACATCCACTAGTCTGTTTAGAGCTGACTCCAGACCTGCTAAAAGTATCTACAATCAAATAGAGCACCCACACACTTAAAGTACAATCTGTTCCTTACCCAAGGCTGAGTGTACTCTCAGCCGTCTTTATCAAAACTGGTTAAAAACCGCTATGAATTACATTCAGACAGTTAAATTCTCACTACACAAGGTCTATCTTGAATAAAATGTAGAATCACTTTAAAAGAATTAACCGTAAACATAGCAAAATCACTTTAGACATTTTAGATAGTATTAACTCATAGAAATAACAATAGAAGTGGTTTCCAGTCCTTCATTTCCACAAGGTCTCCGTGACCTCTGACCTAGTTTGGTGACTCTTGAAAATAGTTTAGAGACAGGCAAATGCACTGAACATTCTTACATAAAGCAGTGTGTTAACTTATTCATTAGTCGAAATCATTTCAAAGTTAAATACTCATTTGTATAATTAAATAATCATATTTAATAAAAATAATGAGAAACAGGATGATGAGAAAAAGGATAAACGTTGATCCATGCTTAGACGAACTGGAAGGTATAAATCCGAATCCTTCACCATCAAGCAAGTTTCTGGTGTCAGCACAATGATTGGTCGGCGACGTCATCAACCAGAGCGAGAGGCGGCAGTAACGCACCAAAAAGTTTGTTGTTGACCACCGTAAAACCGGCGTCATTCTTGCAATCATATGTGCTACTTGACCAATAAAATAGCTTCACTAAAATCTTTTTGGTTTATAAAGCAGCGACGCTACTGAGAAATGTAGTTAAGCTAGTAGAATCACTATTTGTAGCGACGCTACTGCCCAACACTGTTAATATGATAAAATCGCTTTGGCCAGAGGAGTCTGTTGGTGCCCTGAATTTCACAAATATATAACTTTGAGTCATAATATATTTGTTTTTATTTCTGTACACTCATGATAACCACAAAAACCATTTGCTTTTATAAAATAGCTACATACCTGCAGATGCTTCCTCAGGTTCCACATAGAAGCCTTTGATGTCGAACGTATTTTAACAGAAGGCAAACAAGTTATGCACTGAACTGTTATATTTGATTTCAGGGTGAAATTATTATTCAATTTCCAGCAATGAAATGCATATTTTATCACTCGCTATGATGGCAGTGCTCAGACTGGTTGTAGTAGCCGCCTAATGCTTTCAGCGGCAGAGAGGATTAACGTATTTGGTAGACGTGGTGCGCCGCAATCAAACCGGAAAACCAATCAAAAACATCAGAATAGCACCACTTCATAAATGGCCTTAGCAGAAGGCATCATGCATATCAAAAACAGACAAAGCAATAGATTTATATTGTTCAACATATTTAGATGTAACCCCATTTGTAATCTTTAACATTTTCATAAGTGACTGTAATTTAGTTACACATTTTTCTCAGTAACTGTAACGAATTACTGTTACTTTTATTTTGTAATTTAATTATGTAACGACAAGTGTGCCGCAAGCCTGCTTTTGAGTGAAGGTCTCAGCCGTTAGATCGCCCCCTGGGGGCTGGCTGCAGTACAAGTCACAAAGCCGGCCTCCTCTGGGTTAATGAAGGAGACATGAGCTCAAATAAAAAAATTTATTACACTTGCAATAAAATGTTCCGAAAGATGGTTCTGGTCAGTTAAGGCTCTGGTTATCAGCTGATATAGAGTATGTTTTGAGCAGTAATTTAATGCTGGGCGTGTCATCGTGATTGACAGCTGCGAATCAGGCAGTGAGTCCATAGGCATCCGGCCTGAGTCACGTTGCCGCATCCGAGCCGGACTCGGCTCGCGAGTAATGCCCGTAGCTGGCGTGATTAAATATTCATTATATAAAACCTCACCTTTGTTAACATTATTACAACCATTTGTGTTGATAAAACAGCGAACGCAGGCTACTATGTAAATGCAAAGTGTTTATTAGCGAGCCTTTGTTAGAGTCCAGACACAGACGGTCAAGTGAGAAGTTCGGGGGCGTGGTTGATTTGATGTCCAAGCATTTGATTGGAAGTTCAATTCCTCAGCTCCTCCTCTGGCTCCATCTGCGCATGCCCAGGCTCCAATTTCAGCAGTGCTTTGCGACAGTTTGTGCCCGTTACGAGTCATTTTTTCCTTCACATTGTTTAATGTAAAATGGCGCTGTCGCGGCGTCCATATTTTATACAGTCATTGTGTAACGCCCTTACATGTAACTTGTTACTCCCCAACACTGCTTATTAGATATCATTATATCATATATCATGATCGGTACTTGGTATCAGTCGGTCACGATGACAAGGAATCAGTACTGTGTATAGGCTTCAAAAATCCTGAACGGAGCATCCCTAATTGAAATATGAACTTGTTTATTATCTGTAACTGTATTGGAATCGGCCACGAGAAGGTTATCTGTTTATCTCTAAGACTATCTCTAACTCCTATCATCAGAAATGGCTGACACCAATTGGGTTAAAGTGTCTAAGTCAAATTATCTGATCAATCCTCTCCCTTCATTATCATAATATTAAAATAGTGATGTAGAAACCACTCTAATAACCTCTTAACCTGTCATTTATTGATGGGCAAACAGCATTAATGTTTTGTTTCACTGATTTTCTGCACAGGAAATTATCCCAAGCTGATCTTTCATTTCGAGCTGAAGCGCAGCATCCTCTACTTCATCCTGGAAACATACGTGCCGTCCAGCCTGCTGGTGGTTCTGTCCTGGGTCTCTTTCTGGATCAGCCAATCATCCGTCCCTGCTCGCATCTGCATAGGTACAGTTTCATTGGCAAACATATAGACACCACACTGCAACATGATAGTAACCATTTAGCAGCTATCCTAAACACCCTACAACCAATATAGTGTAATATATACATTGGGAGCAGAGAGAGAAAGAGTCAGCAAAGGACCTCAAGACGGGAATCAAACTCGGGTCGCCGTGAGCACCATGGTGCCATATGTCAGCGCACTTAACCACTAGGTTATTGGCGCAGACACAGTTTCATCTTTGAGTAGCACTTAAAAACCACTGTTACCTTAGCAAACAACTATCATGACCATCCTAAAGCCAATAACTTGTAATTGTACCAAGAACATCTTAGCAACCATTACCTTAGCAATCACAGAACAACTATCTGGACTATTAACTTAGCAACCATAGAGCAACTATCCTGACCATCCTATAGCCAATGTTGTGTAAGAAAATTCTAGCAATTATTAACTTGACAACCCAAGTGTGCCACATGCCTGCTATTGAGTGAAGGTCCCGGCCGTTAGATCACCCCATGGAGGCTGTCTGCAGTACAAGTCATAAACCCCGGCTCCTCCGTGTTAATGAATGAGACTTGAGCCCAAATTTAAAAAAAAAATATTACACTTGCAATAAAATGTACTGAAAGTTTTGGTCAATTAAAGAGCCCCTATTATACATTAAAAAGGGTCATATTTTGGTTTTGAGGGTCTCCAGCAACAGGCTGATCTGCATGCAAGGTCAAAAAACACATTCATTGTCTTATAATCTGCATTTATTTTTACCTAATTATCCCAGCTATTCCCATATGATTCGTTCAGAGATTAATTTGTTCCCAAACCCCTTTTTAGCACGATGCTAATCTGCGCTGATTGGTCTGATGACAGCCTATTGTGATTAGTTGACAGCGTTCAACACGAGACAGAGAGAGATGTCCAGCACTGCATATCAACAATAATGAAGTAGTCAGAGTGCAGAGTGTATGTGTGAGCAGACCTGCCAACACTCCTGTTTTTTTCATTTAACCGCCACCCTCCCTTTGTTATTTATCCCGGAAAACTCCCGTAATTTAAACCCCCCTGGTCCTCAAGTATTTTGGTATAGTCCGTGAAGCCCCATGGTCGCCAACATTGGTATAGGATCCGATTGCAGCGGCCGCCTGAAACACGCTTCATAGTAGTTACTAACACCACAGTACCCGGTTCTCAACAGTGTTATTCAGACACCTCACCCCTGAATCTAACCCTCCCGGTCTTCTGGATTTTCAGGGACAAATGTTGGCAGGTGTGTGTGTGTGTGTGCCCAATGCAGGAGTGCATTAAAGCAGTGCAGTTAAACACCAGCATATTGCTCTACTCTTAACCATAAGTAAAAACAATGACACACATTCAGTATCAATGCACACAGTGGCAAAAGCTGAACTATTCTGAAATTTGACCGCCGCACGAGTGTAGGAACAGCTGACGGTGGCCATAGCAATGACATACGGCAGAGAATCGCAGGCTCACAAATGCATTCAAATCCGTAAACAAAGCAGCACACTTCGCGTTTTTAACATGGCATTAGACGCAATATGAGAATATAAAGAGTTAACCAGAAAGGTTATGAGTAACAAAACACAATTAAATACATAATATGCAAGCTAGAGAAAACAAGAAGGCAGCCATTTTAATCACACTTGCTTACACTTGTGAAATGGAGGAAGAAACTGATCCATGAACTGTGTACTGTAAAGTTCCTGTGGAGCTCTGACAAAGTCCCATACATCAATAGTCTTTTCTGATCCTTCCTTTAACAAACGGCCGACGAATCCCCTGTTGTGTGTAGATTCCAGGAAACGCAGCATGACGCTGTGTCGATAATGCGGAGGTATTTTTGCAAAAATAAACCTCAACCACTCACTCTTCACAGTTTCATCTTTTTTTATATCCTTTATTTAGAAAGGACAGTAGAGGTTGCAGACAGGAAAGCATTGGGAGCAGAGATAGAAAGGTTCAGCAAAGGACCTTGAGACAGGAATCGAACTCGGGTCGCCGTGAGCACCATGGTGCCATATGTCGGCGCACTTAACCACTAGGTTATTGGCGCAGACGCAGTTTCATCTTTGAGTAGAGAAAATAAGACTTATTTCCCCTCACACTTCCAGTAATATCCAGCTGAGCACAGCGCCTTCATGACTTGATTCAACTGGGATCTGCTACAGTGTTTGTGGGCGGGGCCGCAGGTTTCAATTTTCCGGGTTTATGCGTGCAACAATTGAGCGAGGCTTAAGTTTCATATTGACGTCACGCCGAAATGGCTAAAGACTCGTTATCAAGACTATTCATTTGAAGCACTATGAGTCGACTCTTTTGTAGATGAATCAATAGTTTTAAACACGGCACACTTTCAGATTTAAGCTTTAGCTGGATACTTCACTTCACTCAGAGCTGTTACACACACTACATGAAAATCATTTTCAAAAACCCATCATAGGGGCTCTTTAAGGCACAGGTTATCATGCTGATATCGGTGCAGATCTTCATTTTAGTAAACAGTTTAGCCAGTAATTTAATGCTATAAAAACGGGGCGTGTCATCATGATTGACAGTTGTGATTGACAGCTTCTCTAAACAGACTGTCTGAGCTTTGGGAGGAGATTGAAGTGTCAATGTTTGATTTCTGTGTTATTTTAATGATAAAATGAGTTCAGCAATAAACTACTTTCTGACCTACAGGATCTGATGGATCACTGTTTAATAGGTTAAAGGTGCAGTAGATGAATGTCTTCAGAAACATGTTTTTGTGCTCTTCAAATTGTGAAAGTGCTGATTAAAGTAAATGATCTAAATGTATTTAAATGTATTTTTATATTCTGGGTGAGGCATAAAACTAAAAAATTTTAATCTAATTAAATATTATCGGGCCGACATCTCTCATAATTCTGAGCTCAAACTGTCTGTCATCAAATGCAGATTTGAACTACTGCGCAGCCGTTTGTACTCAGATCCGCCGTTTGTGCATAGACGTGCTGCACGTTCATGAGAGAGAGAGAGAGAGAGAGAGAGAGCGGTCAAAACATGCTAAATTAAAACTTTAAAAACCTTAATCAATATTAGAGTTAGTTTTGCTGCTGGAGAAAGGACAACACCATGGCTGAATGATTTCCTTTAGACAGGTAATCTCATCTATGTCATCTTTAAGGTGCTCATGGTTGTGTTTCAGGAGGCGTGGCTCTGGACGGCAGGGGAGGGACTGTGGTTCAGAGATTTATTCTAACCGATTTGCATTGTGGAAAATCACCTACTGCACCTTTAAATGTGGGCTTTTGTTTGCTGATACACGCCGAACATTATCATGTCAGGGAAAACAGGGATCTAGCAGTCATTGTTTTTATGGGTCTGGAATAATAATTAGGAAGACAAAACTAATGTCAGCCGATCTCCACATTGATCTCCTGTAACGTTATTCGAATTTGATTTACAGGACGCCTCTGACATTTTGAGTTTGGGCATGTTATTGAGTTAATCTACTGAATTTGCTGTCATAAGATATTAATGTAGAAACAGATTTTATATAACAAAAATAACTGTAAATGTTATTTATTATTTATATACACCATTTATTGTTGGCTTTTTATTTGAAATCTCCTAATAAACATTAAAATGAATGTAAATTCCTCTTTGCCAGATATAATTAAGGCATCAAATAAACCAAATGAAAATGGGGAAGGAAAAAAAAAAAGATAAACAATATACAAGTGATGTTGCAGCAGCGGATAGACATTAGTTGATGTAGTAATACTGCTAAGTTTATTGTACAATTTGGTAAGAATTATTTTATTACACCACACAGCTTTTAAATAAATAGTGTATTTAAATGTAAGTGGGTATATTTATTTAGCAAGCCTTTGTTAGTCATGATGGAGAGCATAAGACTGATTCCTGTGATGCTCCAAGGACAGACGTGTCTTCGCGGAGGTCCAGCTACTGCGCCTAGACTGCAGCTCTGCACAAGATGTTTGGCCATAGGAGAAATGGTCGTGCCCAACTGAGCCTGGTTTCTCTCCAGGTTTTTTAAATTCTTCACTTTCGCCAATTGGTGAAGTTTTTTTCTCGCCGCTGTTGCCACTGGCTTGCATGGTTCGGGATCTGTAGAGCTGCGCATCGATGGAATTGCTCTTCAGTGTTTGGACTCTCAGTAGTGATTATTAACCCACACTGACCTGAGCTAAACTGAACTGAACTTAAACACTGAAAACTGAACTGACACTGTTTACATTCACTATAAACTTCCATGTGAAGCTGCTTTGACACAATCTACATTGTATAAGCGCTATACAAATAAAGATGAATTGAATTGAAAATTGAATTGTTACAGTGCAGATACGGACGGTCAAATGAGAAGTTCGGGGGGCGTGGTTGATATGACGTACAAGCCATGGTTTCAGCTACATCAGGGGCACCCCCAAGACCACCCCTGTGGCCACCCCAATATGATTTTGCTGTTGATATTATAAATTTAAATGTACTTATGTAAATTTCCTCCCCCAGTGGCGGATTTAGGCAAGGGCGGCATCTTGCTGGGGGCGGCACGCGGAGTAAAAAAACATCCCCTAGTAAAAGCTTTGGGATACGATTTACTTTATGCAAGTGTATTAACTTAGAGTGTCAATCCCAGAATAAAGACGTTAGAGGCCGTTCACAGTTGGCATCTTTTGCAAGCGTTCTCTATGTGCAACCGAAACAACGCTGGTGAAAGCAAACTGACACATGCGCACAGAAAATCATTCCTGTGCGCCTCACGCACTTCTGTGTGAATCTCGATTGTTTACATGCACGCCAATAAAATACGTGCCGCTCATTCGCTGTGAACCCGGAGTAACAGCCTTTTGTGCAGAGGTGTCAGCACAAAGTGAGTTTTGCAAGTCGACAAAACTAAAGTTTATATAATGTGATGATGATGTTACTTTCACCAAGCAGAAAGGAGGGATAAAGAGTCATGAAGCTAAGACTTCATAACATTAATTCTCAGCCATGAGTCGGGTCTAAGACAACAGATAATTCTATAAAACATTTATTTTTGTATTCTTTAGAATTGTCATAAGTAATATTCATGCAAAAGATTTCTTAAGTGATCTTAGCATATCACTCTAGTTCTTACATTGTCTTCCAGTAACGTTTAAGATTGATTTCTGTTATTTATTTATAATAATAATTGTATAATAATAATAATTGTATTTATTTAGAATAAATATAAATAAACTGTTATATTTATTGAAAAATAAATCTAACAATTTAAGTAGGATCGAGGGTGGGGGCTGGAGGAGATGTATGGGGTGGTTAGCTCAGGGTGTCATTTAAACTAGAACAGCCACTGCCCTCCCTGATAGTCGTTGAGAGCACGCACACACCTTCAATGTGGCAATGTAATATTTACCTTAAGGTACATCAATAGAAGTAGGTGCATTCATAATATAGTGACTCAAAATAGAATATAAATAAATTATATTATTAGGGACTGCATAGTGAGTGTGTGTGTATATGAAGTAATGCCTTTTGTTCAGTCTGTTTATTTGTTTGTTTTATTAATTAACTCATTAATCTTTATTAATTTTAGACATGGCATATACTGTATGCTGTACAATAAAAGTATGTAAAAATAACTGAAAAGTTATTCGTATACAGTGTATATATATATATATAAGAGAGAGAGAGAGAGGGTTTTAAACTGAATGTTGATTTTTATTTGGTTTGCACGTGTGCTTGCTGAATTATTTCTAGGAATGAATTGTAATATTTCAAGAGTAATTCATTAAATGAATTAAAACCATATTATTTCATTTACCAGAAACAAAAATGCAATATTATACTCAATTCATCTTTTTTTTTTTGTGTGCCACATCAAGATTTGGTGTGTCCTCTTCTGGCCACCCCTAAGAAAATTTTCTGGGTGCGCCACTGCTCTACATTCATTCTTCCATGGTGGGGCGCCACACCAAAATTCACCCCGCTGCGGCTACATTACAGTGTCTCAATCAAAACATTCAGTCGTTGTTTTTGAAGTAGCGGATTATAATCACACTAAAACATAAAGTTAATTATAATATAACAGAGTAAACTTTTCTGTAACCATAGTAGTGCTGTGCGTTATTTGTTTAACCCTTTAAGGTGACATGCTGACTGACTGACTGACTGACTGACTGACTGACTGACTGGCATGTGCGTGATGCGTGAGGCCAGCAAACACAACATAGCTTTCAGTTAAGATGAACAGTTTCCATAATTATACTTTATAGATAAAGGTCTATGGCTTTGCATACAAAGACTTTGGCCCAATCCCAATTCTATTTTTGTACCCTACAACCGAGGGTTAAGGGGAAGGGCTTCAAAATTTACCCCTAAGAATTGGGACAGCACTTCAACACCTGCACACGTCATCATATGTCATCGTGATCTCTTGCTTCATATGAGATCAGACGATGGCGACTGCTGTAGTTATTCCAGTTGTGTTATTTATTGGTGTTTATCTTCAGGAAATCACTGAAGGCAGATATTATGTTATCATAATAATATGATGTGGTAATAAGTTCATAAGTTCGTGGCCATATTCATCAGTAAACACACAAACACAGCATTAACATTATAGCAGACACTGTAAAAGCTCATTCTCAGTCACTAGACTTTTCTGACAGGGTGTTGGAGTGTCATCGAGTGTCAGAATGTTGTGGGACTGCTGTACAGGAGTTATTATTAGGGAGTATAGATCGAAAAATTTAGTGTTTTTTTTTTTTTTTTTATAAAGCATGACGGTAAAACATGAACGCGGTTATGAATATATTAAAACATGTGTTTGTTTGTTGTAAAAATTTATAATAATGACAAAAATATTAATTTGTGGATCTCCTTACTTGCGGGTTCAGCTATGCTGCCGTTGTGGCTGGTGCATTCTGGGAAATTTTCTTAGCCATTGGTTTCAAGTGTGGTCCTGAGAAATCTTCGTTCGAAGGGTTATTCACCCCTTTACCTTAGCCCTACGCCTTCAAGCTATAGAGAATTGGGACACCACTACCACTTGGCGTGGATGTGCAAAAAGAGGGGTAGGGGTAAGGGGAAAGGCTAAGGGGGAGAATTGAAATTGGCTTTTTATCTTGCTGGAGTTTATGGCCGTTTCACTTTACATCAGGACACATTAATGCCGCTCTGCAGGTCTATTGGAGACATTCATAAATATTCCTGGCAAATCTAATAAATGTTGGAGACATCCTCGTTACATAATCACACTTCAGCAGTGTTTATTTGAGAGTGCACAATATAACAGCATATATTTGAGGCTGTGCAAGAAGTTTTGTGCACAAGCAGAGGAAATCGGCACGCAAGCAAAGAGATTTGCATGCTCGTATTACATGAATGTGATCTCGACTTGTAATTTATCATTAAAATAACACTGTAGGTAGTTGGTAGATTTGTGTAAAAGGCCTGCCGCCACAGCTGGAAAAAACCCTAGAGGAAACACTGCGGGCGTTTGCCTCTGCCTCTGGCTCCATCATGCAGACCTTCTGCGCATGCACAGGCTTTAAATTCAGCAGTCTTTTGTGCCCATCATGACGCGTTTTGCTTTCAAAGCGTTCAATAGAAAAAGGCGATGTCGCATCGTCCATGTTTTTTACAGTCATTGTGACAGCCACATATCAACTATCCTGACCGTCCTACACCACAATACTTTGTAATAGAATCTACAAAGAACATCCTAGCAACAACTTATCCAATCTTATCCAATCATAGATTATATGTTTAAGAAACCACACCTTATTCTGCAGGTGTTTAGTTTTTCAGTCTGTTTAGGGTGGGCTATTCGATTATCATAAAATTACCCCTGGTCACTACATGCCATATTTTAAACAAGTTAAAATGTTAAATAAATGCTTAAGAAAACTTAACTTAAAAATAAAATGAATGAATGAATGAATAAATATGTCAAGATTCCTAAAGCATGTGCAAAATGTAATTCTTATTTATTTTATTTTATTCATTTTTATATAACTAGTTTTGTTTAACATTGAGCTGAATGTTATTTCTGCTGCGTACAGGTGTGACCACCGTCCTGACTATGACCACACTGATGATGGGCGCTCGCACGTCTCTGCCCAATGCCAACTGCTTCATTAAGGCCATAGATGTGTACCTGGGCATCTGCTTCAGCTTCATCTTTGGTGCACTGATTGAGTACGCAGTCGCCCACTTCTGCACACTACACCACCCCGACTGCAACAGCGCACTCATGGTAAGAGAAGAGCTGCGTCTTCACCAGTATCGCCATCATCAGCATCTTCATCATCATCATATTGTTCACCATCATCATCATCTGTAGTGTTTTCAGAGGTAAGCATCATCATGGACATCAGAAGTCATCATAGTTGGTAAACTCAAGAGTGCAGTGAATGGGAGAGTACAACTATTCATCTATTTTACAATCCTGTTTGCTGAAATAATAAAAGAAAAACTCCATGATGGTGTTTCAGAAAAAAAGGAAAGAATAGTGTGAGACTGATAACGGCAGCCAGAGGAGAGAATAATGTCAGATTTACCACACAACCACATTGTAACCACATCAACCATCTAGAACAAGCAAACACAGAGTGTGGATCATTTACGTAGTGTCGCATAGTGTGAACACCACAGCGATTAAAAGACACTAAATCAAGTCATGTAGTGTAAACGGCGATCTGCCGATGTTTAAAGTCACGTAGTGCGAACGGGGCTTTAGAGTTTTAAAAAGACCATTTGTTAATATGCGGGCAAATGTGATCTTAGAGCCGAGAAGCAGCACGATTGATAACTGTTCACGTGAGCAAAAGAAAGCAGGTGATTACCGAATGAGAGGATGATCGGGTGCATGATAAAACACAGACGATCCTCGCTCACTGACATTGTGAGCGAGGCACAGCTGATGTGATGTGCACGAGTGCTTAACAGATCCCCTTTCCTTGCGCAAAACAACCGTGCCTGGAAACGTAACTGGTGCTCAACTGGAAAAAAGTGGTGCTCGTGCACCCATAGCCCTGCTGCTTTAAAGAGCTCCAGATTTTTGGATGCAGCAGCTGTTGCTGCTTTCGCTTTAATCATTCTTTGAACAGATTATTAATGAACCTAATGTTAACCGTGTGCACATGATCATCTTTTCATCATCGCACACAGAATGTTTTACACCTGCTTTCTTTTGCTTGCAGTTATTTTTGTTAATATGGTTTAATTATCATCATTTACAATAACATTGCTTACATAGGAGATTAACATTTAGCCTGGACAAACTACTGTGTATAGTAGAGGTGTGAGCCTACACTGGTCTCATGGTTCGGTTACAATTATCATGCCATCGATTCGGTTCAATTTGATATCACGGTGCACTGACGATGCTTTCCATACACAGTTTTATATTTTCTTCACAGCACAGCCATTCTTGTATTAAAATGTATAAATCTATTTATATACTATTTGTAATACAATTTTGTCCTTTAATACAAACAGTCAGATATATGAACTGTACCTTTAAAAACTCAAGTACATGCACAGAACAATGTAAAAGTCCATCTATTAGCCCAATGACGAAACTAACAGCATGGTCGAAGGTTAAATGCATGTAAGCCTTTTCCAGTGGTTCTGAAAAGAATTCTGTTTTTTATTAGAATTTATTTATATTAGTTTTTAGCTCCGAATTTAATCTGACTCCAATATTAAGTGATCGTAATATTTAGACTGTATTTCTAATTATAGGAACCATCACAATAATCACGTATGACTTAATTTAGAGTTTTGATCTATCTGTTCCCATATACTCTTCAGTTTATAAGTTTATTAGGGACCAAACGCCGCTCAGAGTTTTACACCCCGGGTTTGCGTGTCTTCTCACGGACAGAATGTCGACACTCTGAAGTTAGTCAGAGGGTGCAGGATTAACTAATATTCAAATAGGCTGGTTGCCAACTGCTCACTCATCCTAAAAGAATAGCTCACATAGCCAATGCTCATGCAACATGCTAAAATCAGTGATTAAATAATTAAAAGATCTCCAAGCTAACGTGCCAACTGCTACGTATAGTCTATGTGTCTAATAATCAAATAATCATGCCGCTCATAAAGGTAGCGAAAGACTCCACGTAATCTACTGGATATAAAAGATTTCAGGAGAATTCAGAATGAGTCAAAACTTAACATTTTATTCGTCTGGTAAAATTGTATAATGCCAATTACATAATAAAACAATCATCAAGCCAATTCAGAGATGATACTATAACAATATAACATCCATTACTCAAGGATAAATCAAAGAGTTAGAGATGCAAACCTGATCAGAGAAATACATTGCAGCATAAGTCTCAGAGTTGCTGCAATGGGGTCTTGGCTACAAGATTCCAATGAGCCATATCACATCTTTACCTTATATACTCAACTCTAAACAAACAGCCATCAATACAAGACAATAGAGACCCCTGCCTGGTGAATTGGAGATGGTTATCATCTCTAGAGGGGGGAGCATCTGGCAGAGATTTTATCAAAGTTAAAAACCAAATCAACATATACAAATGAAATATTATAGTGAAATTAAGACCACTTTACCAGTCACACAGAGACATTTAAAATAATACCAAACATGAATACAGTGCTGTAACATACATCATAATAAAACCTTGAGCATTTTATGTGGAATGTGCTCTGATGGAGAAAAGTAGCTTAAAGGTCAAGAAGGGGGCTTGAGGTAAAATGAGAAGGGGGAACACTTTTTGCATTACCCCCTGGTGAGGTGTAGCCCTGTGTCTTCAGCATACGTTTGGATTGTCAACAGTGATTTGAATAGAGCAGTTGAACAGCTGGTTTCCTTATCTACTTTCTCAGACCAGAAAGTTTATTGTTTTATTGCATCTCATGAAATTCCATATCAGCTCTCAGGATCTGACATTCTGTAGAGGTTTAGCTATCCTTACAACATGAGCATTTATAGCAAATAAACACACATAAATATCCCGCTCGCTTTCTGAGCCTTGTATAGCCAGTTCTTTCTTACACCCGTTTGATTGGTCTCGCACTCAACAGAAAGGGCTGCGATTGGCTCTAATGCTCTGGCGCTGTTCACCAATGAGTGACACTGATATACGGCAGCGGCGATCACGGCTGATCCACAATAGACACAGTGGAAAAAAAACTCACTCTGTAGACACGCGCTCGTGTCTGTATCCAGAAGTATCGCTGTAACAGCCGAGAGGAGAAGGAAAGTCACGACCAGTAGGTCAAATGTCTACAACGAGAGAGAGAAATGGAGTTTACTTTCATTCTTTCAATCACAGGGAAATAGGGGCTTCTGCTGTTAGTGTCAGTGAAAGACTGTCCAGCAAACACACACGCAGTCAAATTGTGCAGTTTCTGCTTTTTTAAGTAGGTGGAGCGTTGTAAATACTCGCACTCGCCTCCCTCGCCAAAGTAAGCTACCACAACACAGTGCATATGAGATAAATGACGTCCGTACATAATAACCGGTTATGATTGTTACTGAACCGATACCGAATTGTTCGCATCTTCATCGCGGTGCACCGAAGAAACTATTAAATTTGACACCCCTAGTGTATAGTTTTAGATGCATGAGAATATTTTTTATTATTAAATAATTATTTTAGTGTGGCAAAAATGGTAAATCCTTAGTGTTAAGCCCTAAAAAGTCTTGCAAAATAAAAAAGGGGGCATGTGGCAAACCTTTCAACCGTTCCGTTTTTCCCAGGATTCTCCCGTATTTTACAGTTCTATCCCGCTATTATCCTGTAAAGGTATTTTCCCTTATTTCTATCGTATTTTCAGTCTTTCTCTGAAGGGTGGCAATAAAGCAGAGCCTCTCTATACGCAACCCATACCGCCAAACCACCAGGGGCCGCCCTTTGCTCTTAAATGTGAGTCTGTTCTGTGCTTTCGCTTTGTTTAGAAAACACTTTAAAATCAATATAAAAGCGGCGGGATTCCCTTTTCTTTTATTACAGGTGCCGTCTCCCCTTCATATGCAATCCTCAGAGCAGTCATATAGCGGTGCGTGACTGTCAGCTGATGCACTCCATACTGATTAATAGAAGCTGTTTCCCAAACAGATTCTGTACAAGCCATTTGAAATGGAGAGAAAGTCTGGGTTTTGGGTGAATGTTTAAACAGACATATACCTATAATTAATAATAATATCTAAAGATGTCGAGCTTGGTGTTTTATTTTTCAAACACAACTAATTTCGTCCTAAATGAGCATAAAAAGTTAGGAAAGCAGTGGAATGGTGCTTTCATTATAACGTTAGATGTGTGCATTTTTAAAGTGACTCCTGTTATTTAATGTAATCAGACTAAAAATCTAAATAAATGAGAGATTCATTCACTGCTCTTTAATCAGAATGTGTAAGTTATACAGTAAAGAAAAGGTTAATGAGATTTGAGAGCTTGATTCTATTTCATTTCATTTCAACTGTTTGTTAATGTATTTGCTGCTAATATATACTATTCATTTTTATTTTGTAAATAATAATAATAATAAAACCTATAACTGACCATTTAACTGTTTATTTACAATGAAACAGCTCCAAATCAACCTAGTAATGTGGTGTCGGGGGAATCCCTTATTATAGTGGGCATTTGCCTTATATTTTCACATCCCAGTGTTGACAGGTATGGCATGTGGACATAAGACATAATCTAAATCAAGTAATTTGAGCACGCCAAAGTCAGATTCCGGCATATAATATATATTTTCCCAACAACAAAATGTCGCTGGTGGACACGGCAAGTGACGTTGGGAAACTACTAGCCACAGTGGCTGGTGATCAAAACAGATATTATCAAGCCATGATTATAACTCTTGAGGTACATAGTAACTAGTCAGGACTTTTTAACAACCTAACACCTTAACAACTACATAATCACTAGTAGCATCTTAGTAATCAAAATATTACCACCCAAAACAGCCAACTGCATAGGAACCAGGAGCAAGATCATTTAGCAACCACATTATAACCATGTAAATCAATCAAAAAACCAGTACCATTGGTTTCTACCAAACCATCAGTGTGCTTGAAACGTTACACGCTGTGATAGCCTTTTTAAGTGAATACATTTATTTATTTTGAAAGATATTTTTGATTGTGCATGCTTTTGAAAAAATTATTGAAGATTTTTTTATTTTCTTGACATCTGTGTGTATATACACTTACCGGCCACCTTATTAGGTACACCTTACTAGTACCGGGTTGGACCCCCTTTTGTCTTCAGAACTGCCTTAATCCTCTGTGGCGTAGATTCAACAAGGCACTGGAAATATTCCTCAGAGATTTTGCTCCATTTTGACATGATAGCATCACGCAAATGCTGCACATCCATGGTGCCAATCTCCCGTTCCACCACATGCCAAAGGTGCTCTATTGGATTGAGCTCTGGTGACTGTGGAGGCCATTTGAGTACAGTGAACTCATTGTCACGTTCAAGAAACCAGTCTGAGATGATTGGAGCTTTATGACATGGTGCGTTATCCTGCTGGAAGTAGCCATCAGAAGATGGAGACACTGTGGTCATAAAGGGATGGACATGGTCAGCAACAATACTCAGGTAGGCTGTGGTGTTCACACCATGCTCAATTGGTACTAATGGACCCAAAGTGTGCCAAGAAAATATCCCCCACACCATTACACCACCACCAGCAATTCAATTCAGTTCAATTCACCTTTATTTCTATAGCACTTTTACAATGTAGATTGTGTCAA
Organism: Danio tinwini; assembly: GCA_903798205.1. Lineage (NCBI taxonomy): Eukaryota > Metazoa > Chordata > Actinopteri > Cypriniformes > Danionidae > Danio > Danio tinwini. The sequence goes on along the minus strand of CAIGQZ010001236.1, from coordinate 10,473,281 downwards.
AGCAGCTTTACATAGAAGATTATAGTGAATTGAAACAGTGTCAGTTCAGTTTTCAGTGTTTAAGTTCAGTTCAGTTTAGCTCGGGTCAGTGGGGTAACACCAGCCTGAACCACTGATACAAGGCAGGATGGATCCATGCTTTCATGTCTGTGTGAATTGTAGCCTCAGTTTCCTGTTCTTAGCTGACAGGAGTGACACCCGGTGTGGTCTTCTGCTGCTGTAGCCCATCCGCCTCAAGGTTGGACGTGTTGTGTGTTCAGAGATGCTCTTCTGCAGACCTCGGTTGTAACGAGTGCTTATTTGAGTTACTGTTGCCTTTCTATCAGCTGGAACCAGTCTGGCCATTCTCCTCTGACCTCTGGCATCAACAAGGCATTTGCGCTCACAGAACTGCCGCTCGCTGGATATTTCCTCTTTGTCGGACCATTCTCTGTAAACCCTAGAGATGGTTGTGCGGGAAAATCCCAGTAGATCAGCAGTTTCTAAAATACTCAGAGCAGCCCGTCTGGCACCAACAACCATGCCACGTTCAAAGTCTCTTAAATCCCCTTTCTTCCCCATTCTGATGCTCGCTTTGATCTGCAGCAGATCGTCTTGACCATGTCTACATGCCTAAATGCATTGAGCTGCTGCCATGTGATTGGCTGATTAGACATTTACATTAACAAGCATTTGGACAGGTGTACCTAATTAAGTGGCCAGTTACTGTGTATGTATTCATTTAAAAGTGTATTTTTTTTGTAAATAAAATGGTCTCATTAATTATTTTCTGCAAATAAAGCAATGCAATTATAGGAGGAAAAACACAAAGTGTACAAAGTGAGTAGTATTGTGTTATTGATATTGTGTGTGTTTGTGTGTCAGTACGGTCATCATCATCACATGCACGACTGTGAGGAGGAGATGAACGGTATGCTCACCACCATCAGCGACTCCTCCAGGCTGAAGAGACGTAAAGACACTGCTGCGGATCCTCCGAAAGCGTCCGGAGGAGAGGCTGAACCCGTCCCGTCCGGCCCCGAGACCCCTGCAGAGCCC
>CAIGQZ010001236.1:10386410-10398840 GCA_903798205.1 Danio tinwini | reverse complement strand
TGACAACCACCTTACAACACAGAAAATCCCATAACACCTTAGCAACCTTATAGCAACACCTCAGCAACCACATAGCACATTTTACCAGCATAGTGACAACCACCTCACAGCACACTGGAAACCCTATAACACATTAGCAACCACATAGCAACATATTAACAATCACATAGCAACACCCCGGCAACCACATAGCAACACCCCGGCAACCACTGCCCCAGATATTTGCTGTCGTATTGCATACTGTAAAAACAACATAGCAACATTTTTTCATATAACTAATAAAACCTAGCAACACCTAGGCAATCAAATCATAAAGCAACATTTAGGCGCCACCTAGCAACACCCTAACAACCCTAAAGCTAAACTGTAGCATTCAAATAGTGGCACATTTGCAAATGTCTGGAAATCACAGCACACGTAGCAACCACCTAGCAACATTCTCGTAACAACTAGCAGCCACCTAGCTCACTTTAGAAATCACCTAGCAACACCTTGGCAACCACACTATTGCACTAACTTTACCTGACAATAGAAGTCTGTGTTTTTATTACCGCTTACAAAAAATAACAAATGCCACACCAAATGATCATAGTAAATTGCTCATTGTTCATGCATTAATAAATAAATAAACACACAGTGCTTGGATCTCACAGAAACCAGTCCAGGTGATCATTGTTTTATGATGTGCTAATGATGAAGCAGATATGTTGAATTGTCTGTCTCTTCTACAGTGAGCTCATCCTGACTCACATCGATGCTAGTGCTTCCGGTATCTGGCAGTGTCATGTGAGCAGTTCCCGTGGCAACAGCTCTATTGGGATGGAGATTGTGGTGGTGGAGGCGACGACGCTGTACTGCTCTGCTGAGAGGGTCAGCAGCAGCAAAGGAGACTTCAGGTGTGTCCATACACACACACACACACACACACACACACACACACACACACACACACACATTAATAAGTGGACTCTAAATTTGCAGGGCCAGTAAGTAATACCCTTGCACACTTTTGTAGCCACATAGCAACCCCCTGGCAACAACATTCTAGTGATCATAATGCAACAATTTTGCAACCACCTAGCAACACCCCAGGAACCACATAGCAAAAACATTGTACCAACCATAAATCAACACATTTACAATCACCTAGCAACACCTTGGCAACCACATTCTAACAACCATAATACAACACCTTTGCAACTACCTAGCATCTCCCTGTCAACCACATTCTACCAACAATAAAACAACAACTTTGCAACCACTTAGCAACACCTTGGAAACCACATAGCAACACCCTGGCAAAACCATTCAACCAATGATAAAGCAACACCTTTGCAATCATCCGCAACACCCTGGCAATCACATTCAACAAATCCATAAAACAGCAACTTTGCAACCACCTAGTAACACCCGGGGAACTACATAGCAACACCCTGGAAACCACCTAGTAACACCCTGGGAACCACATAGCAACGACCTGGCAAAACCATTCTACCAATCATAAAGCCACACCTTTACAATCATCTGCAATGCCCTGGAGACCCTCTAGCAACACCCTGGCAATCACATTCAGTCAATCCATAAAACAACAACTTTGCAACCACATAGCAACACCTTGGGAACCACCTAGCAACACCCTGGCAACTACATTCTAACAAACATAATGCAACACATTTGCAACCACCTTGCATCTCCCTGTCAACCACATTCTACCAACAATAAAACAACAACCTTGCAACCACCTAGCAACAACCTAGGGACCACATAGCAACACCCAGGCAGCCACATTCTACCTGGCAAAATCATTCCACCAACCATAAAGCAACACCTTTACAATCACCTGCAACACCCTGGGAATCCCCTAGCAACACCCTGGCAATCACATTCAGTCAATCCATAAAACAACAACTTTAAAACCACCTAGCAACACCCTGGCAATCACATTCAGTCAATCCATAAAACAACAACTTTAAAACCACCTAGCAACGCCCTGGGAACCACCTAGCAACACAATAGGATCCACATAGCAAAAACATACTACTAACCATAAATCAACACATTTACAACCACCTAGAAACACCCTGGCAACCACATTCTAACAACAATAAAACAACAACCTTGCAACCAACTAGCAACACCCTGGAGACCACATAGCAACACAGAGACAGCCACATTCTACCAAAAATCTATCTATAAAACAACAACTTTGCAACCACATAGCAATACCCTGGGAACCCCCTAGCAACACACTGGGATCCACATAGCAAAAACATTCTACCAACCATAAATCAATACTTTTACAACCACCAAGCAACACCTTGGTAACCACATTCTAATAACCATAATGCCACATCTTTGCAACCACCTAACATCTCCCTGTCAACCACATTGTACCAACAATAAAACAACAACTTTACAACCACCTAGCAACACCCTGTGGACCCCCTAGCAACACCCTGGGCACCACATAGCAAAAACATTCTACCAACCATTAAGTAACACCTTTACAATCACCTGGCAACACCCTGGGAACCCTCGAGCAACACCCTGATAATGACGTTCAATCAATCCATAAAACAACAACTTTGCAACACCCTGTTAACCTCCTAGCAACACCATCAACATCTCTCTTATTGTGATTCACAGGTGGCCGAAGACACTGGCGGGATTCATGGCCTTTCTGCCATGTGCAGTTCCCAGCTCTGACTCCGCCCCTCAGGAGAAGAGGGCATGGCGGAGGTGTGACCGGATGGGCCGGTGGGCAGAGCATGACTATAACCAGTGTTCATATGCAAATGAGTTCACTCGCAGCCTGCATGAATTAACACAGGTCTGTGAACTTCATCATCATTATTATCATCATCATCATCAATGTTACAAATAAGCAGAGAATACTTTAGAACAGCATTTATTGGAAATATATAATCACTCAATCAATTAAGCAGTCAGTCAATCAATCAACCAACAGACGGATCATTCAATTATTTAACCAATCCGTTACATCAGTCAGATAGTCAATCAATCTGGCAACCAATCAGTAATGAACTAGTCAACCTGGCAATCATTTAGTCAATCATTTAATCAACTAATTAATCAAGCAATCAGTCAGTCTGTCAATCAATGAGTCTTATCAAGTCAGTCAGTTAATCAACCAATCAATTAATTAATCAATTAATTAATCAATCAGTAAGTTCATCAATCAATAAGTCAGTCAATCAATCAATCAGTAAGTTCATTAATCAATCCATCAATAAGTTCATCAATCAATCAAACATTTATTTAGTCAGTCATTCAACCAACCAATCAATCAATCAATCAATCAATCAATCAATCAATCAATCAATCAATCAATCAATCAACCAATCAATCAATCAACCAATCAATCAATCAACCAATCAATCAATCAACCAATTAATTATTCAGTTAGTTCATTAATCAATCAAACTTTTTAGTCAGTCATTCAATAAATCAACCAATCATTCAATCAATCAATCAATTAATCAACCAATCATTAATTAGTCATTTAATTAGTCATAGTCATTCAATCAACTAATCAATCAGTCATTCAATCAACCAGTCAATCAATCAGTCAGTCAGTTTATTAACCAATAAGTCTGCCAACCAATCAATTAGTCAATCAATCAACCAACCAATCAATCAATCAATCAATCAATCAATTAATCAGTAAGTTCATCAATCAATGAATCCTTCAATAAACTAATCATTCAATTAGTCAGTCAGTAAGTCATTTAGTGAATCAGTCAATCGATCAATCAATCAATCAGTAAGTTTATCAATCAATGAGTCTGCCAATCAATCAATTAATCAATCAATCAATTAATTATTCAGTTAGTCAGTAAATCAATCAATCAATCAGTACGTTTATCAATCATTGAGTCTGCCAATCAATCAATCAATCAATCAATTATTCCATTAGTCAGTCAATCAATCAATCAATCAATCAATCAGTAAGTTTATCAATGAGTCTGTCAATGAATGAATCAGTCATTTAATTAGTCATTTAATTAGTCATAGTTAGTCATAATCAGTCATTCAATTAACCAGTCAATCAATCAGTCAGTTTATCAATCAATGAATCAGCAAATCAATCAAAAAAACAAACAAACAAAAGAAATCATAATGACCCCCCAACCCTTTTCAATGCTTATTTATCAGTGATTATTGATATGAGAACTGTTATAGTGAGTATAGTGGTCTGTAAAGCTGTGTGTGTGTGTGTGTGTGTGTGTGTGTGTGTGTGTGTGTGTCCAGACTCCAGTGAACATCTCCAGCTGTGTGTCAGTGGCGCAGAAGCTCTCAGCTCTCACCAGCAGGGCGGCGCAGTTTGAGGACATGATGGACGTGATATTCGTCACTCACCTGGTGGAGAGACTCACGCGGCTGGTGGATCATGTGACACAGGTGACAATCTGATCATTTCAATACTCTGTATATTGACCTTATTCATGACATATGAGCAGGAGCAGCCATTGGAATCTTTTTGGCTCGACACTTCCGCTCTCGCTCACTTCCATTTGCTTTTTAGATGTTAAAACCTGCTCGTTGTGTTGCTCGATGCTGCAAGGTGACATTGCCTTATAATATTATTCTGCTTTTTACGTGTAGTCGTGAACACACTTGTTTGTAGAGCGAGTAGTTTGACCGATTTCTGCCGTTTATTATTCTTAATCATTTCTCCCACAGGAAACTGGTCGGAATTAGTTGTTGTAGTTCAATTTGTTCAATTGTAATTGTTTTAGGTGTTTTCCCCAAGTTCTGTTTAACGGAGAGAAGTTTTTTATTTCACAACACATTTCTAAACATAATAGTTTTAATAACTCGTTTCCAATAGGTCTTGCATAGAAATACCAGGGTTGAGTTATTGCAAAAAATGACATGCATACGTCAATACGAAATACAGTGGTTCCTCGCTATAACGCGGTTCACCTTTGGTGGCCTCGCAACTTTATGGATTTTTTTTTTGACATGTTACTGACATGTACCTATTACTATCTGTATTTTGCACTGTCTGGAGCCAGCACCTAAGCTTTTCAGTCATCATAGCACACGTGCTGCTGATGACGTGACAATAAAAGTGATTAGATTTGATTTGATGTTTTTTTTTTTACAGCAGATTGTGTTCTGCGTCCTGATTGGCTGTAGACCATTGTCAATCAATCTGCTTCGTGTCTCCTGTACAGTACAGAATGCCCTCAGCCTGCCAAATATACAGTTGAAGTCAGAATTATTAACCCCCCTGAATTATTAGCCCCCCAGTTTATTTTTTTTTTTCCAGTTTCTGTTTAACGGAGAGATTTTTTCAACACATTTCTAAACATAATAGTTTTAATAGCTCATTTCTAATAACTGATTTATTTTATCTTTGCCATGATGACAGTAAATATTATTTTACTAGATATTACTTTTTTAAGACACTTTCATACAACTTAAAGTAACATTTAAAGGCAATTTTTACACAACCGTAGTTGATCCAAAGTGCTTTAAAATAAAATCAAATAAAAATAAAAACTGGTATAAAAATATAAAAAAAAGAAATATATGTTCAATTCAATCCATCTTTATTTGTATAGCGCTTATACAAAGTAGATTGTCAAAGCAGCTTCACATGGAGGTTTATAGTGAATGTAAACAGTGTCAGTTCAGTTTTCAGTGTTTTAGTTCAGGTCAGTTTAGCTCAGGTCAGTGTGGTTTAATAATCACTACTGAGAGTCCAAACACTGAAGAGCAAATCCATCAATGCGCAGCTCTACAGATCCCGATATGTATATAAGTAATACTAAAATACAGATAAGAAATAGCATGCATGCATCATTCAATGGCAAGAGAGTACAAATAAGTCTTTAAATTAAATTTAAAAGCATCCAATGAAGGAGAAATCCTGACATTCAGAGGGAGATTGTTCCAGAGCCTTGGGGCCGCATCACAGAAAGCTTGATCACCGTTTGTTTTGCAGCGAGACCGAGGGACAGACAAAAGAAAGTGGTCATAGGATCTTAACAGTCTACAAGCTGTATATGGCCTAATAACATAGGCCATAGCCCGGGGCAGAATTGTTCAATGCTTTATAAGTGAAAAGAAGGATTTTAACATCAACTCTAAATTTGATAGGAAGCCAGTGCAATGAGGCAAGGACAGGGGAGATGTGATCTCTTTTCTTAGTTCCTGTTATTAATCTGGCGGCTGCATTCTGGACCAACTGTAAACGAGAGAGTTGACTGAGGTATATACAAAGAGTTGCAGTAGTCTAACCTAGAGGAGATTAAAGCATAAGTTACAATTTCTGAATCTTAAAAAAAAAAGGTTTAACTTTTGCCACCAATCCAAGCTGGAAAAAGCTGCTCTTCACAACTGCATTTACATGTTTGTCAAACTGCAAGAGTGGATCAAAGATAACTTTGAGGTTCTTGGCGTGATTGTGCAGATTGTCATTTAGCAATCCTAGTTGAGTTTTAATTGACTCGTTGGTAGCAGCAGGACCTAATAATGGCCCGTTTCCACTGAGTGGTCCAGTATGGTACGATATGGTTCAAACCGTACCACTTTTTCAGCACCCTTTCGAAAGTGTACCAAACGCTAGACACGCAGCTGAATGCTATTGGTTTACAGAGATACGTCACGAGCTCACGCAACAAGCCAGAATGAAAACAAAGAAGCCGCCATGTTTTAATACACAGCTCAGAGATTACAGCGTAATTATATATACATATAATAACGGGCCCTGTTCGACCCGGACTCAAACGAACCTTGTCGTCGTCTTGATGAACAGCCACAAAGCCCAAAAGAAGAGCAGATTTTACCCTGTGCCTGTAGTTTTTTTACGAGTCAGTGTGAAGCATGAGCGGTTAGACTTTATGCTTGCCCTCGCCATGCGTCTATATCTGAAATAACAAACTTCTTGAGCTGATGATAATAACGTGCGCTTGATTATTGACGTGCTTTTAAAAACCTGATCCTGTCAGAAACTAACAAAAAGAGCCAAGGGGCTGTAGTAGTGAAAAATGAAAGAACCCACCCCCATTATGTCAGCCTGACTGTCTGTATGGGTTTCAACCAGGTCCGGTGCTGACTTAATGGTGGCAGGGGAAGGGCTAAGCGGTAGAATTAGTATGGGCCTTAGTTTTAAGACGAGATGTCTTTCCACCTCGTATTATCCCTGCTGTATGGTTCACGTCGCTTAATCGCATCACTCACAGTCGGCTAGTTGAGGGATAGGGGATGTTGTTGGCATCGGCTGGTTTAGCTTCTCATACTCAGCATATTCAGTTGTATGGCGTGCTCTAAGATGCCTAATCATGTTAGTGATGTTAAAATGCTGTTGCACTTTTTATTTTTGTAAATTCACTCAGTATAATATAAAACCAAAACCAAGCCCTGATATTCAAGAAATTGTCACATTTGCTTGTGTGAAATTACTAGACTACATTATATCTTATAAAAATAAAAACACAAACCCGTACAGGCTCATTTTCTGCTCTCATAAGCTAAATTACATCCTCATTCTGACGGCATTATAATATCTCCATCATCAAAGTGTGTGACTTTGACACTATAATGTCAGCTCACACATCACTAAAACAGCAATTACCATATCACCATCCACCCTAAACATCACACATCTCCAATTCACATGCATAAATCTTCATTTTTCTGCTCAATATGTCTGCGGTGGGGAAATAAAGCGTTGTTTTCCCCTTGTTTTGTCGTCCGTCACTGAGCTACTGTGCAATTTAGATGCCATTTAAGTCTCTGCACACTGTTATCCGCTATTTTCAGCTTTAAGTGTTATGTACACATGTTTCAGAACAACATGTTTAGCATTTTAATAACACCGGCAGAAGCTCAGAAGAGAGAAAACACACTGGCTTTGGGGAAAAGTGTGTTAATTACACATTGAAGAAGAGCTGATTGTGGTGTGTGTGACCTTCAGCTGAACACACACTTCACAGTGAGCGTGAAAAAAAACGCTGATGTTCATTCAGAAGAGGCTGTTTGGCATTGAAGGTGTACGATTTATCAATATGTGCGTTCAGCAGAAGCCAAACCACTGCTTGTGTGAAGCATTCTGAGTTGTGTGTGCCGTTGTGCATTTCTGAAGAGGATTTATTCTCGTGATTAGAACAGAGCTGACATAAAAAACAGACTAACATCTAATTGTCAAGGTCAGTGGGTGGGGAAAGGACGAGGACTCAACTGCAGAACACAAATGGGTATTTATTAATTATATAATAAAACAAAAGAAAAACAAAAACAACCCAGAGTGGGGAAAAACATTATTAAAAAGACAAACTAGACTGGACTGGACTGGCAAGGAACAGGACATGAATCAATGGTAAGAATTGTGACGAACTGGCACAAGACAGCAGACATGAGGAGACTATAAGGAGAAATAATTAACAAACAAACAAACAAACAGGTGAACACATGCAATGTTCATGTTCCGATCCCAGCCCCAGCTGAAACTGAAACCAACTAGACTGAGACCCTGAGAATGAAACAGCCTGATGCAGACAGAACAAACACTAACACCAGGATGAGAGTGTGCATCCTGAGTATGCGCAAACCGATGCGGGCGCACGCACGGGCCGAGCATGGCCAAGAAAGCGCTCATACAAGGACGAAGACAGACAGGAAATATGTGTGCTCGAGCCAAAAAAAACTCCAGCCGAGCACAACATACTAGACAAGACAGGACTAGTATCTGCACTAAAACAAGAATTAGCAAGACCGAAGTTGCAGAATCCTGACACTAATATTTAATGTATATGCCAATACGTTAATACTAATGCTGGAAATATATTCGTCTTTTTCTTCTGTTATATAAATAAATATATAAATAAACAATAAACACATATCAGAATGTATTATTATTATCACTGATATTAGTAAAAATAAATGTTTCTCCAGCCATACACTAGTAACACTAGTAAAATTACATATGCTGCATTTATACATAAGCAATATCACACGAGAAGCAGTGCGCCTTAGTGTCACACCAATGACGATATACACCCAGTCTAAAGTGATGACAAAACAGCAGATTTTTGCTCACATTTTTGGATTATAAGGCTGAACGGCATGAAATGAAATCACAATAATTAACTCCAAAAAAGCCAATGCAAAGCAAACACTTGCAGATTATTATGGTATAAATACAAAACTACAACATACAAAGGAGAGAGATCGAATTAGAATGTCACTTACCTGTTTTAAAATGTTTTGATCAAAGTTTTTCTTCTCTCAGGGCTTATTATGTGGTCTCTGTCGCCATCTTGTGGCGGAACGTCAACCATCTTTGCTTTGCTAAGTATGACAGGCTGATGGCCACAAACGCTGTAAACCAAACCATCAGATTTGAGAACCAGACAGAACTGTTGTATAATAGCATATATATGTGCAGTAAAGACATATATACTGTTTAATTGCAAATCTTTGATTTGGCCAGCATATATAATTGGTAGTATGCAGCATAGACTGTATAGATGTTTATTTATTTATTTGTTTGTTTGTCTGTTTGTTTTATAACTGTTATATGTGCTATTAACAATAAAAAGCAATACTAATATTTGTAGAAATGTTTTTTTTGGCTGGAGAAACATTTAATCAAATTTTTACAAATTAATTAATTCATTTTCTTTTCGGCATAGTCCCTTTATTAATCTGGGGTTGCCACAGCAGAATGAACCGCCAACTTATCCAGCATATGTTTTACACAGTGGATGCCCTTCCAGCTGCGTAAAACATATGCTGGATAAGTTGGCGGTTCATTTCGCTGTGGCAACCCCAGTATAGTAAAGGTACTAAGCCAAAAAGAAAATGAATGAATGAATTCATTTTGCTGCAACCCATCACTGGGAAACATCCATACACACTGATTCACACACACTACAGACAATATAGCCTACCCAATTCCCCTATAGCGCATGTCTTTGGAGTTGAGGGGGAAACCGGAACCCGGAGGAAACCCACGCAAGCACGGGGAGAACATGCAAACTCCACACAGAAATTGACCCAGCCGAGGCTCGAACCAGCAACCTTCTTGCTGTGAGGCAAACATGCTACCCACTGCGCCACTGTGCACCCCTAAATTTTTACTACTTATAATAATTTATAATAATTTTATCAATAATAATAATAATGTTTTAATAAATCTTGATAAATAAATGTACTTATTATTAATGTTAATGGAAATGCATGTTTGTTTTGTTATTCTTATTAATGTTTGTGTGTAGTTGTCGAATGTTCTGCTGGATGTGAGCAGTGATGATGATGATGATGATGATGATGATGATGATGATGATGATGATCATAAGTGCATATGTTTATTGTTATTGTTATTAATGTTTGTGTGTAGTTGTCGGATGTTCTGCTGCATGTGGCCAGTGATGTGATGATGGTGGAGGAGCATGTGTTATGGATGGCCCAGAATGAAGCTCGTGCCTGCACAAGAATCGTCCAGTGTGTGGAGAGAATAGCAGATCTGGGATTCCACAACAACTCCTCCGTCCTCTCCAAGGTAAAACACTGTTGTTATTATTCATGCACTTTCTGTTGCTGACAAATCGTTTCTGCTCTCATTGACTGTCATTGCATGCAGCTAGCAGTGTACTGTAGATGCAATTAAAGAGACAGTACACTCAAAAAACACACGCTCCAAAATAGTTTAGTTTCTCATTGACTCTCATTGTATTCTGCTTTCAGTATGATGTGTGTTACATTAAAGAGACAGTACACTCAAAAATAAGACTATCCTACATTTTGTGTCTCATTGACTCCCATTGTTTTCTGCTTTACATGTATGTGTACTCTGTATGAAATTAAAGTGACAGTACACTCAAATATGTAACTGTTTAAGACTTAACTTCACTTTAAATGACATTAAAGTGACAGTACACTCAAAAGTAAATGATCCAAAATAGTTGAACATCTTATTGACTTGCATTATTTTCTGGTTTCAGTATATTGTGAATAAAATTAAAGAGACGGTACACTCAAAAATAAGACTATCCTAAATTGTTTTGTGTCTGATTGACTCTCATTGTATTTTGCTTTAATTTTACTTTGGATGAAGTTAAAGTGACGTACACTCAAAAATATACGCATACATACTGCACTCTCAGAAATAAAGGTACAGGAGCTGTCACTGGGGCAGTACCTTTTCAAAAGATACATATTTGTTCCCAAAGAGTCCACAGTGGTACCTCAAAGGTGCATATTAGTGACCAAATGTACTTAAAAAGTACCTTGAGGTACCATTATGGACCCTTCAGGGACAAATATGTATCTTTAGAAAAGGTACTGCCCCAGTGACAGCTCCTGTCCCTTTATTTCTGTGAGTGTGCAATAGTTTCAGTTCTCATTGATTTCCATTACTTCAGTATTAAAGTGACAGTACATTTAAAAATATAACTGTACAAAATATTTTCATTTCTCATTGACTTGCATTGTATTCCACTTTTAGTATACTGTCATTGAATTAAAGTGCACTCATAAATACATGGTCCAAATTAGTTTCATTTCTCATTGACTTGCATTGTATTCTGCTTTAAATGCACCTTGTATTACATTAAAGTGACAGTACACTGTAAAATAAGACTATCCTACATTGTTTTGTCTCATTGACTCCTATTGTATTTTGCTTTACGTGTACTGTGTAGTAAATTAAAGTAAAAGTACACTCAAAAATGAAACTATACACGATTTATTGTTCTCATTGACTTACATTGTATTTTGCTTTCAGTGTACTTTGGATTAATTGGTAATAAAACTTTGCAATAAAACTGATTCTGATTCTGATTCTAAATTAAAGTGACAGTACACTCAAAAATAAGAATTTGCCGAAATAGTTTCACATCTCATTGACTTCCATTGTATTCTGCATTAAGTGTGGATAAAATTTAGTGTTTTAAATAAAAGTTATCCACTGCAGGACAGTATTCACCATGGAATACATGCTTATTTGATTAAAAAAAACACATTTATTTAGTGAAATTAGGGTGAATTCCTCTTGAGATTTGCTTGTTAAACGCTAATTAAAAGAGGCTGGTGAAATGCTGATTTATCCCCTGCTGTATCATAGAGTCGTGGGATTCATTAGTCTGTAAATGAATAAACACAGTCTGTGTTTCAGCATCCGCAGGTGCATTTCTGACACTAAACGTGGAAATATTGACGTAATCTCACACACGTTTGCTGCTGTGTTGTTGTTCTGATAATGTAGGTTATAGAGTGTTAATGGAGTCTTTGTTTAGTCTTTTAGTATTTTCATAATCAGTCCTTGATTGGCCCGGCAGAACCGCACACAATGAAGGATGTTTATTTTGCAGTGAGTAATTAATGTGAGGAAACTGGGTCATGTCGGTGTCGTGTGTGTGTGTGTGTGTGTGTGTGTGTGTGTGTGTGTGTGTGTGTG
>CAIGQZ010001236.1:10248032-10268800 GCA_903798205.1 Danio tinwini | reverse complement strand
TGTGTGTGGAGTGTGTGTGTTCTCTCCAGAGCATCAGCTTCTCTCCGCTCTTTCAGTCTCTGTGTGTGACGCCGGACACACTGGCCTTCAACGCACACGGAAATGTGTGTTTCATGGAGCAGCTCAACGGTGAGTCAGAAGTGTGTATTTCCTGTGTGTGTGTGTGTGTGTGTGTGTGTACTGATGACAGCCTGAGAGTATCTGTGTGTTTACATTCAGATGTGAAACAGATTTATGAGCAAAACTGGAACATCACATAAAACATTAGTGAATAAAGCAGCGTTTCCATCCAATGAGAAACTAAAGAGGACAAAAACATCTTGATAAACTTTGCTCAGAGAAGTGTACTTGACAAGTCTTGTGGTGGATCTCAGCTGTAAGAGCAACAGATAATAACTCGACTTCTAGTTGATCATGTGTAAAAGTGTCTGAAGGTGGATTTCTCTGATGATCATCTGTTGAACTGTATCCCAATCATCACCAATACTGCAGAAGACCTACTGGAACCAGCATGGAGCCAAGATTCTCACAGAAATCTGTCATTTTGGTGAAGGAGAAATCATGGTTTGGGGTTACATTCAGTATGGGAGCGTGTGAGAGATCTGCAGAGTGGATGATCAACATCAACAGCCTGAGGTATCAAGTCATTTGGGCTGCCCATTACATTACAAACCACAGGAGAGGGACAATTCTCCAGCAGGATAGCGCTCCTTCTCATACTTCAGCCTCCACATCAAAGCTCCTGAAAGAAAAGAAGGTCAAGGTGCTCCAGGATTCAATAGAGTCTGGCTGCAGATTTCCACTTGCACTCTTGGACTTGCACTCTCAGGCAAACGCGCTTCCTCTGCAAGTGACGTCATTTACAATCGACACGTGTGCCGGCTTGCATGAAAGTCCTTCAGTAATTTAACTTAAAGGTGCAGTATGTAAGTTTGACACCCAGTGGTTGAACTAGGTATTGCACTCCTGGATCAAAACAAACACAAGTGCAGGTTGCCAGATTGAGTACAGGAGTGAGTGATTTAAACTGTGTTTTAAATAAAAACCACGACACGTGATAGAGGGAATATTCTCCATATTAAAAAGAGTTTCGGTTCTAACCAACACCTCAAATTGATATATTAGAAACTGCTTCTATTTCTCACAGCTGAACAACAGAAACCCATGACAGTGATCACCTCAGGTAAACCTCGTGTGCTTTATTCTGTGTGCTAAATGCTAACAATGCGAGTTTAAATACATTATAAACCTTACCGTTTGGTGAGTGAGTGCATATTCTGTGCTTCTGAATGGCTGTATTTACATTTCTGTCGTGTTTCGTCTGGTGCAAACAGCCAAACTGCTCATCACTGCGTATCTCGTCATGAAGCGTGTTGTTAGGACAAGAGATTACAATGTGACCTGCTCACCTAATGTTTACACTCCGAATATTTATATCATTTGATAATTAATAACCTCATGTGGAACTGAATCTGTCTTATTTTGACGTCTGATACTGTCCACTGACACTGTCTTATTTTGGTCACGGACGCATGCTTTCAGAGTCTTTGTGTATGAATGAATGAAATACACTGTTTTCCAACTAGGCAACCCAGAGTGCTGAATTATAATTGGCTAAACTGGCATTGTGCTGATTAAATTTACCTAAACAAAGACAGCGCTCCGGCACGGAAAAACCAGAATATCTGACTTCAGCATTGTTTTTCAGTTAAACAAGTATGTTCACTTGAGATGTTTCTTAAATATCTGCACACATATTTTGGTATTTTTATGCTTTAGAACAGTGGTTCTCAACCGGTGGGGCGCGGACACTCTCGCGGGGGGAGGGGGGGCTACAGGAGTAGCTCGAGTAGGCTACAGGATGGGAGAAAAAAAAAGAAAAAAATCAAATTTGCAAATTAGTGATCTTTGTACGGATTTATCTGATCTATTTTCGCTGCTAAAATAGACCAAAACAGTCACTATTTAATCAAAAATACATAATGTATATGTAATATTGTTTATATAATATATAAAATATACCAAGATTCCCGATGATTTGACTGACATGAAAAGTGACCAATCACAGTAGACCTTGCGTGAAACGTAAGGGCAGGACAAAGGTCTTTCTGTGTTACAGTGGCAGAAAATAACTTAAAAACAAATGTTTTTTTGGAATAATGCTTTTCGGGTGTTTTCACTATAGAGATGTCTATGTTATTACAAAAGTAAGTAAACCGCGGACATACTCTGCCATTTCGACGATCTACACACACGTTTCTCTCTCTTCTCTCCGACGGCAAGTTTACTCGCCTCTGACCTGTCACTCTTCTGTAGTCTGGTTTAATACAGTCTGAAAGTCGGCGCTGGAATGCAGGTATTGCGCAATTATTCATTTCTGCAAATGTCGCGAGTGCTTTATTTTAACACGAGAGCGCAGTCATGTACGTTAGCCGCAAAAACATGGATATGGGAGCTCTTAAATAGGCTTTTTCAAATGAACTGTAAGTCTCCTCATCTGTGTGCGCTCTAATAGTGAAGAGATCGCGATTGTGTACAATCAAAGTAGACATTATTTATTTTTGCTCCTTGACTAAATTTAGTCAAAAACTATCAAGTATTTAGAATTAGATCGATGCATTACCGATGACAATGCTAATGGACTTCTTATTTGGCTGTATCGTGAAGTGAAACTTGCAAAGGTAGAACTTTTTTTTTTTTTTTTTTTTTACGACAAAAGAATTATGCTGGAAATGTTTCTGAATGAGGTATTTGTATGATTTGTGCATAATAGCTGTATTCCGATCTGTCTTAAAGCATCACTAAATTGTACAGGCATTACAGGTCAAACAATGTGTCGTTACATTTATCAAAATAAACAATAAGGCTCTTAAAACACTGCTTTGAGAAATGTAGTGTTGTCATATTTCAAAAACCTCAAGTGAAACAAAGTCATTTGTTTTATTATTTTAATACTGACAGTGTACTTGTCTTTTTGTAAAATTATTTCAGTTTAAGATCAAGCGTAAAATAAAATATTGTATCGACAACAATGAGC
Organism: Danio tinwini; assembly: GCA_903798205.1. Classification (NCBI taxonomy): domain Eukaryota; kingdom Metazoa; phylum Chordata; class Actinopteri; order Cypriniformes; family Danionidae; genus Danio; species Danio tinwini. Next base: position 10,265,763 of record CAIGQZ010001236.1, on the reverse strand, counting down.
AAATAAGAAAAATTGTGTAAAATATGTAAATAAAAGGCTAAATTGAAATCCTTTATTCATATACTTAAATTAAACCTTTCAAAGCTTCAAAATATTGTTTAAAAATGGACAAAAAGTGTCTTTATGGCTTTAAAAGTATGTGGTAGTTTTGCCAGTGCTATTAAAAAAGCTTAATTATTATGAAAGGAAAAATCGATCCTACATTGTTAGTGCAAATTCCGATGTAGCTTTGTGATTTAAGCAAATGAACCATTTAAATAATTTTATACTTAAAAGGGGCCATAATGAAAATCAGATTTTTTTTTCAAAAGTAACTAACTAGTACTCAGAGTAGTTTTTTAAAAGAGTAATTTGTATAATATTAGTATTATTTACTAACATTTGTATTATTTTAGCAGTTTAATGTGTTTTAACTTAAGTACAAATATTCTGTTCTCTTTCCATCTGTAAGAGAAAATCAACAAATAAAATAAAAATAAAATAAATTCACAAGCATATTTAGTGCAGGTTTATTATATTATCAATATATGATTAATTATTTATTATTATTATTATTATTATTATTATTATTATTATTATTATTATTAATGATGATGATAGTTTTTATTTGTAAAAATCGATAGATAGTTCCTATGCAGTATTTTTATAAATTGCTGAGAAGACATTTCAGGTGTTCAATACATTGCATGTCAGACCTGGTTTATTATATTATTAATTATTAATATAGTATTAATTAATTATTATATTTTATTATATGTTTTTGTATACATCAATAGATAGTTCCTATGCAATGTTTTTATGAGTTGCTGATAATACATTTCAGGTGTTCAATACATTGTGTGTCAGTCTTGGAAAATAAAAATAGGTGGGAAAAGTGCTTAAAAGTCCTTGATTTTCATTAGGCTGTGTGTGTATGAACCCTGTATGAAATCAGTGTCACATTTTCAACCGTGAGGTGATGGTAAATTAAGTAATGGTCAATTGTCAGCTCTCTTGGTCGTCATGTCGTGTGATGTATGTTGCTGAACTGTATTCAAATGTTATAAATATAAAAACAGCACATTTTGAAATGTAACTGCAGTATGTCAGTTTAGTTTATTTGTGTGTGCTGCACTCATAGACTGTAGAAAACGCTGCTCATTTGTTTGATTTCTCCTCGAGAAGCTGCATAAGCCTCAAAAGTTTAAGGTCCTTGCACCCTGACTAAGTCCGAAACTGTCGTATTTGTTTTTTCATATTCGTCATTTTATGGCTCTCAATTGTCAAAAACACCCCTCAAAATATTTGCTACGGATGAGAAAATGCAGAAAATCAAACCATCCAAATTAACATTTATGACAGACAAGTTGCAGAGGCTGCAAATGTATAAAACGTAAGGTTGTATTTAGTTTATATATATAAAGAATAAACTAGTCAGAATATAGGCTACAGTTAAAACTTTAGTTTTTATGAAATGCATGCGCGCACGCAGCCATTGGGGTCACTAGGGCCCCAACTGCAATGCACCTGCTTTGGGGGGGCCCAGCTTGCAAAAGGATGAGAACCCCTGCTTTAGAAGAGTCAAAAACTTGCATACAGCACCTTTAAGGACTTTCATGCAAACAAGCCCTGCACTCTCCTGCCATCGACATCTGCGTTCTTGTTTGCAATCGTCATGGGGCCTGCTGAATAAAGGCTTCTAAGTTCTGTCTGTTAAAACCAAAAGTGTCTTGCAGTACTGTTTTTGTAATAAATGGTAAACAAATGACATTTGTCTCTCCTTGATCATTTTTGTTTCGAAAAATGGTCCGATCCGTGACTAAAAAACCTTAATGTAATCCGAACCGGGATATTTATGATTCGTTACACCACTAATTGGGGATGTTACACAAGAAATCCTGAGTTGTTTTAACCCAACATTGGGTCAAATATGGACATACAGTTTGAATCCTTTTACATTTTTTCCCTAATTCCTGTTTAACGAACTGACATTTTTTTAGCACATTTCTATACATAATAGTTTTAATAATTCATGTCTTTGATCTTTGTTAAGATGAAAGTTTTAGATTTTTCAAGATACTAATATTCAGCTTAAAGTCACATTTAAAGGCTTGATTAGGCAAGTCATTTCATAACAGTGGTTTGTTTTGTAGACAATCCAAAAAAATATTGCTTAACAGCCCTTAACTGTATATACGTACAATTTAATGCTTTAATTATTACAATGGTCATTTGATTATTTGTTTTATTTCTAACTGGTACTCCTTGTCCTTCATAGCAAAGCACCAATATACCATCACACAATCCTGTCTGTGTGTGTTTTTACTAGCTCTCTAAAGTTGTGCAATCAAAGAAATGCATTGCAGGATAATATGTGGTAGGTTTATGAGCGTGTAAATGAAGACGCTTTTCTGAAGGTGTTTCTGTGAGCGTGTCTAAATATACCAGTGACTTCCTGAGGAGTTTCTGGAGGATCTGACACATCCAGCAGGAGAAAGCCTGGCCTATTTAACAGAGCCAGTGTGAATGTGGCCTAGATAGATGGATTCTCTGTGGACTCACACACACATACGATCACACTTACTCTCAGAAACTATATTGATGAACAGAAGATAATTCAACTAGGCATGGGATGAGGGTTTACCGCAGTTTAGAAAAGTCAATGTTTTAAAACCCCTTCAGTTTTCTGTTATACTGTTCCTATGGCATACTGTGGGGAAATAAGTATTAAACACGTCATCATTTATTTCAGAAAATATATTTCTAAAGGTGCCGTTGACTTAAAATTTTCACCGGATGTTGGTTACAAGAAATCTATATATGCAAAGAAAACAAAACTAGTTCGTTTACAAATGAAGTTCTGTGTAATAAAATGAAATGACACAGGGAAAAAGTATTGAACAGATGAAGAAGGGGAGGTGTATTTGGGCAGTGAAAGCCCTGAAACCTCTCAGTAGTTCTTCAGCAACTCTCTGCCCTTCCTCAGTGTAAATGAATATCAGCTGCTTCAGTCCAACATCTACATTAGCAAGAGGATGAAGATCAAGTCAGGGTGGACATTTCAGCAAGACAATGATCCAAAACACAGCCAAGGAGACTCTCAGATGCTTTCAGAGAAAGAAAATCAAACTGTAGAATGGCCCAGCCAATCACCTGAGCCGAATCCAATAGAAAATACAAAATAAAGCTCAGATTTAATAGACGAGACCCACAGAACCATCAAGATTTTGACACTGTTGAAGTCTGTGAGAAACACAGACACACACCTGAGCAATGCATGAGGCTTCATTCTCCATATGAGAGGTGTCTTTAAGCTGCAGCACTAAAAATGCCTTTCATATAAAGTATTAAATAGATTTCAGTAGTTCAGTGCTTTCTCCTTCTGTCATTTCATTTGTATTACACACAACTCATGTTTTAGTTTTTATTGTTTTATTTTTTTGTTTGTATTGTTTGGGTTTTTACCAAAATCTGCTTCAATTGCATGTCAACAGCTCCTTTAGAGAGATTATTTTAAGGAAAAAAGCATGACATGTTCCATACTTATTTTCCCTACTGTATGTAAGTTTTGTTGTTGTTGTTTTAAACATCTTTTTTTTTTTTACAATTACTTTATTTAGTTTTTTTAGTGCACCAGTACCTCCAGCAGTAAAAGACCCTTCACATAAAGAGCTACTGCTCAGCTCACGATTCAGAACATCTGAAAAACAAATCACTTATACTGTAAAGCACTGATCATCAACCGGCGGCCTGCGGGCCAAATCCGACCCGCTGAGCCATTCAATCCGGCCCGCCACTGGATTCCAAAATTGTGAGGATCAAAAAAAAAAATAGTGGTCCACACTAGCAACTAAAAAAAACTAAGTCTCTTGTCAGAATAACCAGCATTTATGACTACATTTAGGCTACACTTGGAAATGAGGACAGACTCAGACAGACCATGCGGCGTTAAGCATTTATTGTTTCAAACAGGTTTTAGCGTAAGTGAAGACTGGGTGGGGTGTAGGCGGAGTGAGTGCAACGTGTGTGTGATGAAGAGCAAGGAGGGATGCGGCGGAGAGAGGTGCATGATGTATTTGAGGAGCGGGAGGTGTTCATCCGGTGTCATGATCACCTGTCGTCTCTATGCATTTGCGGGAGACTCACAGAACTTCCGGGAGACTTGAGATGTCTGCCTCAGGACTAAAAAAGGAGGAAAAATAATCTGGCACAACTTAAAATAGCATGGTAAATAAATAACCTGGTACCAGAACAAAACAGGTCACAAATAATGTTCACGCATCAAATGAAACGTTAAGTGGGCTTGAATTCAAATCTCAATGCTGAAACGGGCTCCTCACAGTGCTTAATCAATGACTAAAGTTACATTTCCCCTTGTTGACTTAGACTAATCGAGTTGAGGCTAAATATCTATCACTCCTAGTGGTTGACTGTGGTATAGGCGATGGGAGCCTGAATCAAATGCCTTCAGTTTTATAATGAAATTGAAAAAGTATAAACATTAAACATAATGTGAAGCCAAAATGAGATTTTTATTTGATTTTCTTCTAGGAGGTCCGGCCCCCAAGGAGACTGTCTAGTAAAACTCTGGCCCTCTGACAAATATAGTTGATAACCCCTTGTGTAAAGCAACATCCAGCATGCTGTAGAGCTGAACAGTGCAGTGGCTTTTCTTTATATCCTCAGAAAAGAAAGATCTCCAATGATGCCTTTTCAAGATGTAAAGAAATCTGTGTCTTCGAAACTAATAAAGACAGCAGAGGTCAATGATTTAGTTTAACTATTAAGCCTGACATTTTTACTGCTGGGTGGCATGGTGGCTCAGTGCTTATCACTGTGGCCTTATAGCAAGAAGGTCGCTGGTTTGAGCCTCGGCTGGGTCAGTTGGTGTTTCTGTGTGGAGTTTGCATGTTCTCCCCCTGTTGTCGTGAGTTTCCTTCGGGTGCTCCGGTTTCCCCCACAGTCCAAACACATGCGGTATAGGGGAATTGCTGAACTAAATTGGCCGTAGTGTCCGAGTGAGTGTGTGAATGAGTGTGTATGGGTGTTTCCCAGTACTGGGTTGCAGCTGGAAGGGCATCCGCTGCGTAAAACATAAGCTGAAATAGTTCATGCCTAAATTCATCACCACAGCTGCTTCTTCATGCTGATCAACAGACTTAATTCATTAAATTTATTATAGTCTTTATTATGTAAATGTGTGTGCAGTTATTAGCCCTCCTGAATTATTAGCCCCCCTGTATATTTTTCCCCAGTATCTGTTTAAGGAGAGAAGGTTTCTGTTCAACACATTTCTAATAGTTTCATAATAGTTTGTTCTGTAGACAATCCAAAACGGATTAGACCTTTTCTATCACGGCCTGATGCAGTAAGGCTTATCCATGCCTTTATCACGTCTTGACTTCTGTAACTCACTCTTCGGGGGCCTACCAGCAAGCTCTCTGAGACGTTTACAGTACATTCAAAATTCTGCTGCACAGGTTTTGACAAATACTTCCTTGCACCACCATATCACTCCTGTACTTCAGCAACTTCACTGGCTTCCTGTTAAGTTTAGTGTTGAATATAAAATACTGCTTCTTACCCATAAAGCTTTAAATAATCAAGCTCCTGTTTATCTAACCAACCTCCTGTCTCGCTACAATCCAACCCGCTCTTTAAGATTTCAAAATTCAGGACTTCTGATAGTACCTAGAAGAGCAAAGTCGAGTAAAGGAGGTTGAGCCTTCTCATTCATGGCCCCTAAACTCTGGAATAGCCTTCCTGATAATGTCCGAGACTCTCGCAGTTCAACACTAGATTAAAGACCTATCTTTTTAGCAAAGCATACACTCAGTGCATCACTTAGCAGTATGATGCATGATGTGCCCCACACAGGTTTTTGCATCTCATTTATAAACACTATGAACAGCAGCTACGCTAATTATTCTCCTTATTCTCTATTTCCACCTGGGGGTACTCATCCCGAGACCCTCAGACTATGCAGCGCCACTGATGCGATTCAAGACCAGCGACGAGATGATCCCAAGGTTCTCATAATCCTGGACCAGGCCGTATCCTGAGCAGCTGCTGTGGTGGTCATGAGACTGATGGAGAGCATGAGACTGATTCCTGTAACGCTCCAGGGACAGACGAGTCTTCGCTGAGGTCCAGCGTTCTTCAGCCTCCGGCGCCTAGACTGCAGCTCTGCACAAGACGTTTGGCCATAGGAGAAATGGTCGTGCCCAACTGAGCCTGGTTTCTCTCCAGGTTTTTTAATTCTTCACTTTCGTCAATTGGTGAAGTTTTTTCCTCGCCGCTGTCGCCACTGGCCTGCATGGTTCAGGATCTGTAGAGCTGCGCATCGATGGATTTGCTCTTCAGTGTTTGGACTCTCAGTAATTATTAACCACACTACCCTGAGCTAAACTGAACTGAACTTAAACACTGAAAACTGACACTGTTTACATTCACTATAATCTTGAATGTGAAGCTGCTTTGACACACTCTACATTGTACAAGCGCTAGAGAAATAAAGGTGAATTGAATTGAATTGAATTGAATAAGTCACGTATTGGTTTTAAGACTCTGATTTTAACATATAAAGCAGTGCATGGCCACTCCCACCTGCAGTCTTCGTTCTTCATCTGGACTTACGCTGTATCAGCCATGATGTAAACTAAAGACTATGGGTGGTTGAGCTTTTTCATTGCTGTGCCTATGGAATGGCCTACCCATCAGCATCAGGAATGCCGCTTCTCTGGACTGTTTTAAGAAACTTTTCAAGACTCACCTTTTTACCATTGCATTGCACTTAGATTGATTCTTTTTGTTAATTTAATCATCCAGTTGTATTGAATCGTTCACATTTTATAGTTTTATTGTGGTCTTTATTACTGTTTTTATTGGTCTGCTTTGTTTGCCTTGTAGCGCTTTGGGTCTGAGAAAAGCGCACTATAAATAAAATTTATTATTATTATCAGGGGCGCCTGCAGGATTTTTTTCAAAGGTACGCACATATCCAGCACCACCCCGCCCCATCATCCCTTATTCCTAAAATTGTTGAAAACACCTCAAATGGTAGCGGTTCTATGCGAGGAGGCTGTGCAGCTGGATCAGAATTGACTTATTTGTCTCATTAGTTTTAGGCCTTTTGGCAAATGTCTCAGTTAAGTTTAGCTGTTTTAAAGAGAGTTTACTCATTTTGAACCTTGTTTTAAACAATCTGAATTGTAATATTTAGTGTGCGGAAAAAACGCCAGCAAAACTAAAGCCAAAATGGGATGGGAAAAAATGGGAAAAGAAATCTATTGGCTTTAATTTTGAGGGCGGAATTTTTTTTTTTCCCATCTTCCACCATGCAAGTACATACTCAGTTTAAAACACACAAACGCACACCTTTATTTATTCTCATTCTTTCTTGCTTTGTCAATATATCATAGTTTAATAATCAATTTAAATTATGTAAAAAATTTATTGACAATAAATAAGCATCATAAATCTGCACCTTCTCATTCAATTTGCACAATGCGTACTGCCGTAAGGCTGCAGGCACCACTGATTATTATTATTAAAACAAATATTGCTTAAGGGGGTTAAAAGTATTGACCTTAAAATGGGCTTAAATAATTTAAAACTGCTTTTATTCTAGCTGAAATGGAACAAGACTTTCTCCAGAAGAAAATATATTTTAGGAAATACTGTGAAAAATTCCTTGGTCCAATATTCGAAAAAGAGGGCGAATAATTTTGACCAGCTGTATATATTTGTTCAGTTTTTACATTTACATGATACATTTAGTCATGTTATAGAAGAAAATACAACAAATAATATAGAGAAATGTTGAGAAATATAGAAATGACTGGTGGTGGTGAGGAGAGACCCCCATACACAATAAATACACTATATAAACGCACTTTACTTACTTATATTTTATTTGTTCAGTCATCAAGAATCAAACAGGTATAATGCAAGAAACACAAAGGTCACAGGATTGATTTCCAGGAAATAAATGGACTGATTATTGGTAAATTTGAATGCACTCTTAAGTGATATTGTTAAATATCTTGCTGGCTCAGTCCCCTTTTCCTCCATTAGTCATGTGCACAAACCAAAATCACTCACATTTGACTGTGTTGGTGAAAGTTTGTGTTTTGTTCTGTATTTTCAGATGATCCTGAAGGCTGTTTTATTCCTCCAGAGTTTGAGAAAACTGGAAGCACAATCGAGGTGAGCTGCTCTGAATATTGTGTTCAATATTATAAAGTTAGAGAGAAAAACAAAGGCATTCATAATTAGACACAACAAGGTTATACTTACCACTCATTTATATGTATACAGTACTGATGCTGTCAAACGAATAATCGCATGCAAAATAAAAGATCATATTTATTAAATATATTTGTGTATATAAATATATGCATAACAATAATATATAAAACATTTGTTTATATGTATATGTAAAAAAACATATATATATAATACAGATTATTATACACAAACCCTTATACACCACATCCAGCATGCTTTAGAGCTGAACAGTGCAGTGGCTTTACTTTATATCTACAGAAAAGAAAGATCCCCAATGATGCCTTTTCACGTGGTAAAGAAATCTGTTTCAAACTAATGAAGACAGCAGAAGTCAATCATTTATTTTAATTATTCAACCTGACATGTTTACTATTACAAAATATTATGAAGAAATATTCCAAATATAATACAAGTTATATATAAATAAAAAATATCTGTAAATATTAGGGCTGTGTATTGGCAAGGGCCTCACGATACGTTACATATCACGATACATGGGTTACGATGCAATATGTCACGATACATTGCGATATAATAAATATTGTGATATATTGCAATAGTTTGTATTAGTGTGTGTGTGTCACATTATATTGACAACTTGATAAAGTCGGTAGACAAATTAAAATTGCAATTTATTTTCCTTCATTCCAATTCATTAGAAATGCACAGTAGTTGTTGTTGTAGTAGTGGTGGTAGTAGTAGTAGTAGATGTAGTAGTAGTAGTAGTAGTCATTGTAGTAGTAACGATTGTATTTGTAGTTGGGATTGTTGAAGTAGTAGTTGTTGTAGTTTCTGTAGTAGTAGATGTCGTTGGTGTAGTGGTACCAGAAGTAGTAAAGGTGTTAGGGTAGTAGTAGTAGTAGTCTGTGTAGTAGTATCAGAGGTAGTAGATGTTGTTGATGTAGATGTTGTAGTACTAGTGATTACTGTAGTAGTAGTAGTAGTAGGAGACGTTGTTGTAGTAGTATCAGTTGTAGTAGATGTTGTAGTAGTATCACTAGTTGTAGACGTAGTAGTAATAGTTGTTGTGGCTGTAGTAGCAGCTGCAATAGTAGTTGTAATATTAGTAACTTTTTGTAGTAGCAGTTGGTGTAGTACTTGTGATTTATTATTATTGTCAGTTATTACTGTTGTCCTTTCTCTTTACTGTCATCATTACTATCATACATTACTAGCGTTGTTGTCACTCTTTACCACTGACTGGTTTCTTTCTATTTGTTTATTTATATCTATGACACTTGCTTCATTTATTGACACTTATTGACCCTTATGTATGTACTCTGACCTGTCCACCATGTTACCTTTACATGCACACACGCACGCACGCACGCACGCACGCACGCACGCACGCACCTGCCAGTACCTGACTGTATTGTTGTTGTTTTTGTTTTTCGTTGTTGTTTTTTATGTTTTATTTTCTTTGTATGATCCCAATTTGTGTACCTTTTTGCATATTCTAATAAATAATAAAGAAATGCACAGTGTGATTGAACAGAGAACTATATATATATTGCAAAGCTTACACATTTTTTTTGTCTAATTCAGTACTCCCTGGTATAGTGTTAAAACCAAAGTGCAGCCACACGTCAGCTCTAAAAGCTGGAGGCACCTTTATATTTTCCGCCATTCTCACTCTTGCTTACTTCTGATACTGTACTACTTGGCGTTTTGTTGATCGCAAGTTAGCGACATCTACAGGAGCGGAGGAGGAGGTCGTTTGGCACAACTTGAATCAATACTTGAGGTTGGACTATTGATACACTATCTTAAAAGAAATGATCACGATAGTTAGATGTATCGATATTTTTGCACAGCCCTAGTAAATATATTTCTTTTTATATACAGTATGACTGTGTATTTATTAGTCATTAAATTAATTATTAATCATTAAATCGACTAGTTTGTTTTACTTTGGTCAAAAATGATGCTAAATTTACTAAAACTTAATGTGAAATAAAATGAAGAAAAAATGTATAGACATGGAATATACTAAACGTTATTATGATCTCAGTAAAATAATATGGCTCGTTGCCACTGACTAGTACAGTATGGTACGGTACGGGTCGGTATGGGTCACCTTTGTCAGGCTTGCGTTTTCACTGCTAAAAGGGTACCAATGCTACTCTCGATATGATACCACTTACAGAAAAACTACACACAGCAGACATTTAGTCCTTACAGCAGGAAATAGAGCCCACAGTCAGACCTCTCCTGATTAAATGTGTCTGTAATCTTCAGCAGCACGTGTAGCCTCTTGTTAGAGAGTAATTCCCTCATTCTGAGTTCATAATAGTCTAAAAGATGATAATAGTAGAGATTATCTTTCAACGAGATTTCTCATCGAGGTGAAAAGTTGTCTTGTGAGTTGTGATGTTATGATGGAGCGTGAGGGTGAAATTAGTACTGAAAATTGGAGGCAAGATTTGATTTGAACCGCACATCAAGTGCTTTGCATACACCTGGCAACACCTTAATCAAACTATTACAATCGTGAAGGACTTTTAGCCGCATTGTGCGACAGGATAAGACATACACATAGGGCTGTTTGACATTCTCAAGTCAAAGTCAAAGTCAGCTTTATTGTCTATTCAACCACATGTACAGGACATACAGAGAATCGACCCTCTCAGACCCTATAGGTGCCTAACATATAATATTAATACAAAACACAAAAAGTAGAGTTGTAAGAAGAATTTACAATTATAGAATGTTGTCTAAAAAATATACACCTTAAAAATAAATAAATAAATATATATATATACATAAGATGAAATCTAATCTAAAAATTTACGTAAAAAATAAACTTTTATGAGCAATACAATTACAGTTAAGGGCATATGGCAATGAGTGCAAACCAGAGTTGTGCAGATGTAAACAATATATAGTGCAAAAAGGCTTGTAAACATGTTAGCTATGATAAAGTGTCATAGTGTATAGGGAGCAAGCGGCAACCTCCTGCTCTCCCTCGGGAAGCCCATATGGAAGTAACTGAAACTGCAATTCTGCTAGTCCTGGCTCCATAATAGAGCAAATTTCGATTGAGCCCACTGTTAAAATGGCCAACTTTACAGCAGAAAAAAGGTGTTTACAGCCTGGTGCAAAGAACGATTTTGGTTTATATAGCTAATATTACCCTTCATGACAACTGTGAGGGGGGTGAATTTTTTTATAACTCATCCATTTCCTTTATATTAGGTTATATTGTTTTTGCATAATTAAGGGCTTGGCCACTTGAGTGACAGCTAGCTCTCGCTGGTCGCCGTCACGTCACCTCAGCTGATTAGCCGCTGATCTTGGCATATTCATCGTATTTTGGTGTTGTTTTATGTGGCTTTACACAGTCAGTTGCCTTTCGGAATTATTTCTTTCAATTATCAGATGATATGGCATGCTGTGTGCACTTAATTGTGCTCACAAACCATTCACATGGCCTCCGTTTCCCAGTTGAGTGAAATTATATACTTATATGCCATCTCTATAAATGTATTTGTTTTATTTAAGATTATTTATAATGTTCTTTAGAGCTGTAATGCACTCCAGAATCTGACAGATTTATCAGCTGTAGGCTCTAGAATAGTCGTCTGAAGCGTTGTCATACAATTCTGCCTGGATTTCATCAATAGCCCTGCATTTACTAAAACAGACTATATCCGGAGGGTTTGGAAGTAATTCACACTTTCCTCCTACATTGAGCACTAAGTAATACATTGAGCCACTAAGCATTGTGCTTATGACGTTGCTGATGAAACAGTGTTTTTAAAAGTCTAAACACTTTATTGATATAGTCTACAACCAAGCACATGGGGTCAGAACACAAACGATGGCACGTAATGAAGTATTAAGTGTTTCTTATGCGTCTGTAGCTCCACTCACGCTCCGCCTCTTTGCCCTTGTATGATATGCCCCGGTTGGTGCGATGACACGGTAACAAAATGGCGACGGTTGGCCACGCCTACTGGTAGCTTCTTTTGGGTTCTTCATAAACTTATGGGTGACGTCACGGATACTACGTCCATATCTTTTACAGTCTATAATAGGGAGGTAGTATAATGTGACTAGCTAGCAGTCCAATGTAACATAAGGTGACCAGTGCAGATGTGTGTGTGTGTGTGTGTGTGTGTGTGTGTGTGTGCGTGCGTGCGTGCGTGCGTGCGTGCGTGCGTGCGTGCGTGCGTGTGTTTTCATGTGTGTCAGAGTCCAAAGATGCGTGGGGAGGGAGGGGGGAGTGGTGGCAGAGCTGGGAGAGAGTTCAGCTTCCTGACAGCCTGATGGATGAAGCTGTCCTTCAGTCTATTGGTCCTGGCCTGGAGACTCCGCTGTCTCCTCCCTGATGGCAGCAGACTGAAGAAGCTGCGCATTGGTTGGGTGAGATCTGCTGTTATGCAGAAGGCTTTTCGGGTGAGACGGGTGTTGTAAATGTCCTGAAGGGAGGGGAGAGGTGCACCAATGATCTTCTCAGCTGTTCTCGCTATCCGTTGAAGTGTTTTCCTGCAGGATGCGTTGCAGGCTCCAAACCACACAGTGATGCAGCTGGTCAGGATGCTCTCAATTGTGCCCCTGTAGAATGTGTACATGATTGGGGCTGGTGTGAAATTCTCTCCCCTTACCAAGTCAGTAAAGTACCACAGACTCACACATCTCTAAGCGTGCACACACACACACCGTTAACTCCTCGAGACTCGTCACATCACCATCACAGAACATGCATTTATGCTGTCCGTGAAAAACATACGTTCTCTTTTCATTCAGCGAACGGTATTGAATTAAAACAACTCTCTCCTATCAGTCCTTACTTCATTATCACACCTCAGAGTGAGTCACGGGGGCATAAATGAAATGTTGCTGAATGAAAGATCATTTTTTTTTATTAAATACCAAAAGTTGCATGATAATTTTTTAGGTTCAATTTGTGGAAAGAAGTTCGATTTGAAGTCAGTCAGTAGAGTTTATAGCTAAATATTTAGCAGTGTCTGCATGTCCTTTACAGCATAGAATTCATTCAAATAGAAGTAAAATAACATTCATTACATGTAGAGATGGGTACCGACACTACTTTATCAGTATTGGTGCTGAATTATAAAAGACAGAAGTATCGATAAGCTCTGACGTTAACGGTTCTGCTATCGGTACTGAAGAATTATTGCTGAATAAACATTACCTATAGTAGCATTATTTATTGACCAACCTTTTCTAATTTGCCATATTTGATATTCGTCTGCACAGTTGGCAATCTCACATAAGGAATGCTTGTGTTTATGGCGAGTATTCAAGTATAAAAGCCTTCACAGTTCTCAGCTGTGCGCTCGCATTCAGAGGAGGCTCGCGATAAGCGCACACACATAGCTCGTGACACAGACTCGCGCGCACACACACAGCTCGTAAGCTTAGGGAGTTAACCAAAGGGGTTGTATTTCCTGAGTGGACAGCGATAATGCCTTTGGCAACAAAAGCAACAAGTTGTTTTCTCGTATAAGAGGAAACTCAAGCAATCTGGCTAAGTGAAAGTATCTTTTAAAAGTGCATTAACTGCAATGAAAAGTAATGAAACATTTTTGACTGCTTAGCTACTAACGGTAACGTTACATCATCCACATCGTTATGCCAGCAGTCAATCACCTAAATCAGTAAAATATTAATACTTAAATAAACACACATTCGGTTACAATGAAAACAGCATTTTTTCTGCAGTAGCCTAAAAAAATCTTAATGAAAAATCATAAACATGATCTCATACTGCATTTTGCAACTCAAAGAGGGTATTTTCAACTGCAAGGAGCACAATACAGCAAGAAAGATCCCGACTTCTGCCAGAGACGTCAAACATGTAGATTTTTCTCCAGAAGAATGATTAAAAATCATTTTCCTTCAAACCATTGCACATTCTTTTACAGGATTTTTTTTTTGTTTTACAATCATTGGTTTTGTTTCATTTTACATAAAAAATATAATAATAAAAAACAAAGTGTTGTTAATTCTGTTAAAACTTTTAAATATTTTTTTTATGAAAAAAACACTACAAAAAGTACCGACAAGAGAACCGTTAAAGTACCAAACAGACAAGTGGTTTCGATAAAAGTAGTAATACCGTTAAAACCTTAACGATACCCATCTCTAATTACAAGTTAATTTAAAAAAAAAACACCTGAATAGTTTTGCAATTTGTCTTTTTTTCAGTTGAATAAAATATTAGTTAAAAATAGGTTAAAAAAGTAGGCGTCTCGTCACATTCCTATTATTATTCATTCATTCATTTTCTTTGAATGATTTCTTTCCTTTATTAATCTGGGGTCGCCGCAGCAAAATGAAATACCAACTTATCCAGTACATGTTTAACACAGCGGATGCCCTTCCAGCTGCAGCCCAGCACTGGGATGCACCCATACACACTCATTTAAACACATATACTATGGACAATTTAGTTGATCAATTCCCCTATAGCGCATGTGTTTGGACTGTGGGCGAAACCGGAGCACCCGGAGGAAACCCACGCCAACACGGGGAGAACATGCAAACTCCACACAGAAACACACACTGACCCAGCCGAGGCTCAAACCAGCGACCTTCTTGCTGTGAGGCGACATCACTACCCATTGCACCACTGCGCTGCCCCTTTTCATTATTATTGTTATTATATGTAATAGTAGTTATCATTATAAATTATAATAATCTTAACATCATTAAAATCAAAAGCGCTGTTGTTGATGAAATTAATATTAAAAAATATATAAACTCACAAAATGTTTTGCTTGCAATTTATTTATTGCTTGCAGTTTAATTTATATATAATTAACTGTACCTGACTTGAGGAATAATGAGTCAGCGTAAAAACTGTAATATTGTCTAAGTGATACAGCAACGTTACTGTTTATTCAGTCTTTAATGGCTACAAATCAATGTAACGCTGTTTTACAGTCAGAATCAATGTTTTCTGAGATCCTTTAGACAGTGGAATAACCTTTCAAACTGAATCCATAAATACATAAATAAATGCATTACATTAGTGCTTAACTTACTGTCGTAAACATTGAATATATAAAAGCAGAGGCCAGAATGACTGTAGGCGGTTTGTGTTTGTGAAGTGAAAACTGGTTATGTAAGGATGTTTGTGGTGAGAAAGAACAAGCTTATTTTAAACACATCCTGATTCTGTGTTGCTAAAATCTATAATTTCTGAAACACTGAGGATCAGATTAATGTTAATGTACACCTACTGGCTACTTTATTAGGTATACCTGTCCAACTGCTCGTTAATGAAAATTACTAATCAGCCAATCACATGGCAGCAGCTCAATGCATTTGGTCATGTAGACATGGTCAAGACGATCTGCTGCAGGTCAAAGCGAGCATCAGAATGGGGAAGAAAGGGGATTTAAGAGACTTTGAACGTGGCATGGTTGTTGGTGCCAGACGGGCTGCTCTGAGTATTTCAGAAACTGCTGAACTACTGGGATTTTCACACAGTAAAACAGTAACTCAAATAAGCACTCGTTACAACCGAGGTCTGCAGAAGAGCATCTCTGAGCACACAACACATCCAACCTTGAGGCGGATGGGCTACAGCAGCAGAAGACCACACCGGGTGCCACTCCTGTCAGCTAAGAACAGGAAACTGAGGCTACAATTCACACAGGCTCACCAAAACTGGACAATAGAAGATTGGAGAAATGTTGCCTGGTCTGATGAGTCTCCATTTCTGCTGACACATTCAGATGGTCGGATTAGAATTTGGCATCAACAACAGCGGTTCAGGCTGCTGGTGGTGTAATTGTGTGGGGAATATTTTCTTGGCACACTTTGGGTCCATTACTACCAATTGAGCATGGTGTCAACGCCACAGCCTACCTGAGTATTGTTGCTGACCATGTCCATCCCTTTATGACCACAGTGTCTCCATCTTCTGATGGCTACTTCCAGCAGGATAACGCACCATGTCATAAAGCGCCAATCTTCTCAGACTGGTTTCTTGAACATAACAATGAGTTCACTGTACTCAAATGGCCTCCACAGTCACCAGAACATAATCCAATAGAGCACCTTTGGGATGTGGTGGAACGGGAGATTGGCATCATGGATGTGCAGCCGACAAGTATGCAGCAACTGCGTGACGCTATCATGTCAACATGGAGCAAAATCTCTAAGGCATATTTCCAGAAACTTGTTGAATCTCTGCCATGAAGGATTAAGGCAGTTCTGAAGGAAAAAGGGGGTCCAACCCGGTACTAGTAAGGCGTACCTAATAAAGTGGCCGGTGAGTGTATATATACATTAATGTTATAGATTAATGTTATGGAAATGTGTATATATGAGTTTCCAATAAAACAGCTGATATATGAGAAGAAATTAATTTGAAAGAAGGCCATTTTACATTTTACATGCATCTTTGTAATTTCAATTTTATTGTAATTGTGATTTTAGATTTTATTTTTGTTGTTGCATGTGCATGGAAAATAATGTGTAAATGGCAATGCTTTATTAGCATGTTCAGAATTTATTTTTATATGTGTTTTTTATATTTAGTAATGGATTTTTTGTGTGTGTGTGTGTGTGTGTGTTTCAGGGTCACGTGTTCTCTCTGGGCTCCACCCTGTCTGCAGCGCTGGATTATGTGACAGATGTGGATCTGCAGCTGGAGCTCAGTGAGGAGAGCAGAGCTTTACTGAAGCAGATGCAGAAAGACACACCTGAGGAGAGACCCACACTACAGGTACGCAAACACTGCTATTTACTCACCTTTATACAGTGGCCGAGAGAGCTTAACGCACTGCAATTTAAGAAAGCACATGCAAGTACAAAAAAACACCACAACACTGGTCACAACACTTGCAAATATCCACGTAACACAACGGAAATGCTTCAAGGGGACCCAAAATCATGACGGACCCTGCTGAGATATAGATGTGTTATGTCGTGTAATCAGGATATTAAAATAAACAAAAAACAACTCACCTTTCAAAGACCACCTGTCACTTCACTGAGCACCAGTCACAGCATAATAACACATCCATATGTCAGCAGGGTCCATGATGTTTTTGGGTCCCCTAGAAACATTTCCGTTGTGTTACGTGGGTATTTGCAAGTGTTTTGACCCATTTGCAGCACGTTTCTTCAGTTGTTTGTGTTGTGACCAATTTGCAGCACATGTGTTGTCAAATTGATGAAGATCGTTTATTATTTGCTGGTGTTTTTTGTAATTGCATGTGCTTTCTTAAATTGCAGCGTGTTAAGCTCTCTCGGCCACCGTATCTTTACACTGTAACAACATCAAAGAGACATCAGAAGTCTACACCGCACTGAGTCAGATCAATGTGCGTAAGGCTGCTGGACCAGACGGTATTCCTGGGCGCGTCCTCAAAGTATTTACAGACATTTTCAACCTGTCCCTTAACCTAGCAGCTGTGCCAACATGCTTTAAAACTACCTCTATTGTGCCAGTGCCGAAACACTCCAGCCCAACATGCCTGAA
>CAIGQZ010001236.1:10208522-10223032 GCA_903798205.1 Danio tinwini | reverse complement strand
TTTCTTGAACATGACAATGAGTTCACTGTACTCAAATGGCCTCCACAGTCACCAGATCATAATCCAATAGAGCACCTTTAGGATGTGGTGGAACGGAAGAGTCGCTTCATGGATGTGCAGCCAACAAATCTGCAGCAACTGCGTGATGCTATCATTTTAATATGGAGCAAAATCTCTAAGAAATATTTCCAGTACCTAGTTGAACCTATGCCATGAAGGATTAAGGCAGTTCTTAAGGCAAAAAGGGGGTCCAACTCGGTACTAGTAAGGTGTACCTAATAAAATGGCCGGTGAGTGTATATAGAGCAAATAAAGACTAAACTCCAGCTTCTGTCATGGTCAAAGCAAACCCTCTTCTGTAACTCTTTCCTGTCTTAATGCATGAACGTTTCTCATAACCAGTGGCGTTTTCATTGAAGGCATTCGATGGGAATAGAGATACAGAGGAATCAGCTGAAAGCCCATCTGACCCTCACCTGGGGGACGTGCAGACAGGTGAGGGTCATCTTTAATATCACACATCATTCATTCAGCTGCTCTGTAAACCATATATTCATATTTCACCCCGAAATTAGAACGAAAGAGGAAACTCTGTGACTTTAATTTTCACTATTCATCATCATCATCATCATCATCATCTATTCATTCATTTATTTTCCTTCGGCTTAGTCCCTTTATTCATCAGGGGTTGCCACAGCGGAATGAACCGCCAAGTATTCCAGCATATGTTTTACACAGTGGATGTCCTTCCAGCTGCAACCCATTACTGTGAAACACCCATACACACTCATTCACACACACTCATACACTACGGCCAATTTAGTGCATCAATTCCCCTATAGCACAACTGACCCAGCCGGGACTCGAACCAGCGACCTTCTTGCTGTGAGGCCACAGTGCTAACCACTGAGCCACTGTGGCACCTATTATTATTATTATTTTGTGGTGAAATGTGATGTGCACGTATTTCATGATGTCCAGCCTGTAGTGTTACAAACTGTGTGTGCGTGTATCTGTGTGCTTGTGTGTGTGTGTGTGCGGTCGTGTGTCTGTGTGTGCGCATGTAAGTGTGTTTGTGTGTCTGTGTTCTCGTGTGTGTGGGTGTGTTATTTATCTGCAGTTGTCATGTTTGTGTGTGTGTGTTTCTGTCAGGTTTTGTCCCGTTGTCCAGCACGGGTCGGCTGGAGCCTGTAGTCGGTCCTGTTCCTCATCATTACCCAGAATCCTCCACCAGCGTCAGGCTGCCCGAGGCCTTCACTTCTGCAGCCACACACTTCAGTCCAATCATCCTGAGCCAGACACACACACCGTATGTCTGCACACACACACTCTTCTGAACACACACACACACTACACTTCTTGATTTATATATATATTTGTTTAATTTTTCTTCGGCTTAGTCTCTGATTTATCAGGGGTCACCACAGCGGAATGAACCGCCAACTATTCCAGCATATGTTTTACACAGAGGATGCTCTTTTAGCCGCAACCCAGTAATGTTTTTGTTTTCCAGGATGGTCATTGGAGACTCTATTGAGGACGTCACTGTTGAGGAGCAGGACGCTGAGCATTATGGGATACATAAGCAGGTTTCCCCCAAAGCAGACAGTTATTCCTCTTCATCCAGCTGTAAAACTCTGATTAATTCTCCACAAACATTCAACATGGAAACACACAAACACGCCTTACCATGTGCCAATGGGATCTGCCAGAACTTTCTGCTCCAGACTGGACATCTGACTCAACTTCCTGTTCAGAGTTCTACACTTCAGCCAATCACAGATGTGGATTTGAGTCCAGAGAAAGCATCAGAAAGAGCTGATCTGAACCATACAGTGAATCAGGGAAACTCTGGCCTGCAGGATGTCATTCAGCTGCTCAGAGGGCA
The DNA here is from genome assembly GCA_903798205.1 of Danio tinwini. Taxonomy (NCBI): domain Eukaryota; kingdom Metazoa; phylum Chordata; class Actinopteri; order Cypriniformes; family Danionidae; genus Danio; species Danio tinwini. The sequence goes on along the minus strand of CAIGQZ010001236.1, from coordinate 10,221,144 downwards.
GTTTCATTTTAATGGAGACCAAGATCAGGCCATGGGTATGCTGTCTTTGTATATTTCACAGGGTTTAAGGCTAAGGATTCTTTCTACTGGCCCGATTGTCAGTTGTATTTAAAGAAAAGTTACGCTGAAGAAAAAGTGTATTTGTACAATTATGTTTGGCCGATTGGGCTAATAGTTCAGATTTTTACTTGCCCTGCCAAAATTTTCACCGGCCCCACCAAAAAAAAAGTAGTTAATAGCTATTTCTTAGCCGCATATTTGAAATAATGTGTCAAAAGCCAAACATAATTGTATACATACACTTTTTATTCAGCATAACTTTTCTCTAAATACAACTGACGATTTAAATAATTACAATTGTGATGAAACTAAATAAAAATATAAAATATATATATATATATATACAGTAAAGTCAGAATTATTAGCCCCCCTGTTTATTTTTGCTCAATTTCTGTTTATCTGAGAGATGTTTTCAACACATTTCTAATCATAATAGTTTTAATAACTCATCTCTATTAACTGATTTATTTTATCTTTGTCATGATGACAGTAAATAATATTAGACTAGATATTCTTCAAGACACTTCTATACAGCTTAAAGTTACATTTAAAGGCTTAACTAGGTTAATTAGGTTAACTAGGCAGGTTAGGGTAATTAGGCAAGTTATTGTATAATGATGGTTTGTTTTGTAGACTATCGAAAAAATATATAGCTTAAAGGGGCTAATAATATTGACCTTAAAATGGTGTTAAAAAATGTAAACTGCTTTTATTCTAGCTGAAATAAAACAAATAAGACTTTCTCCAGAAGAAAAAAATATTATCAGACATACTGTGAACATTTCCTTGCTCTGTTAAGTGTTTATTTATAAACTAATTTCAAGAGGATCACATGCTTATGATTGCTAGTCGCTGGACGCGCATTATCCAATTTACAGTGCACTAATCAGACGATTCCTAAGCTACTATAAATACCCTGGGTTATGTATAACGGCTATCGTCATTTTGAAGAATCCCCCATTCCACCCCTACTCCTCCTCATTCCTAGATGGGTGGCACGGTGGCCCAGTGCTTAGCACTGTTGCCTTACAGCAAGAACGTCTCTGGTTCCAGTCTTTACCAATTCAATTCAATTCACCTTTATTTCTCTAGCGCTTGTACAATGTAGATTGTGTTAAAGCAGCTTCACATAGAAGATTATAGTGAATGTAAACAGTGTCAGTTCAGTTTTCAGTGTTTAAGTTCAGTTCAGTTTAGCTCAGGTCAGTGTGGGTTAATAATCACTACTGAGAGTCCAAACACTGAAGAGTAATCCATCAATGTGCAGCTCTACAGATCCTAAACCATGCAGGCCAGTGGCGACAGCGGCGAGGAAAAAACTTCACCAATTGGCGAAAGTGAACAATTAAAAAACCTGGAGAGAAACCAGGCTCAGTTGGGCACGACCATTTCTCCTATGGCCAAACGTCTTGTGCAGAGCTGCAATCTAGGCGCAGTAGCTGGACCTCAGCGAAGACTCGTCTGTCCCTGGGGCATCACAGTAATCAGTCTCATGCTCTCCACTCCACCATGGCATCACAGCAGCTGCTCAGGATACCGTCTGGTCCTGGATGATGAAAACCTTGGGGTCATCTCGTCGCTGGTCTTGGATCGCATCAGTGGTGCTGCATAGTCTGAGGGCCTCGGGATGGGTACGCCCAGGTGGAAATAGAGAATAAAGAGAATAATTAGCGTAGCTGCTGTTCACAGTGTTTATAAACGAGATGCAAAATCCTGTGTGGGGCACATCATGCGTCATACCGCTATGTAATGCACTGAGTGTATGCTTTGCTAAAAAGATAGGTCTTTAATCTAGTGTTGAACTGTGAGAGTGTGTCTGAGCCTCGGACATTATCAGGAAGGCTATTCCAGAGTTTAGGGGCCATAAATGAGAAGGCTCGACCTCCTTTACTCGACTTTCCTATTCTAGGTACTACCAGAAGCCCTGAGTTTTGAGATCTTAAAGAGCAAGTTGGATTGTAGCGAGACAGGAGGTTGGTTAGATAAACCAAACCAGCCTATGTTTCTGTGCGAAGTTTGCACATTCACCCCGTGCTCACGTGGGTTTCCCCTGGGTCTCCCGGTTTCCTCCTGCCATCCAAAAACATGCAACCTAAGTTTATTGACTAATTCAAATCAACACCATAGACATGCTCCTACCAAGTACTTATATCTTTAAAGAGCAATTACTATCTGCTCTTCAGCCACCATGACAGGGGAGTTCTCGAGATCTACCTGAGATCTTAAACAAACATTTCCAAATTTGATTGCAATGGAATATTCAGTTCAGCTTATCTTTATTTCTCTAGAGCTTTTACAATGTAGATTGTGGTAAAGCAGCTTCACATAGAAGATTATAGTGAATTGAAACAGTGTCAGTTCAGTTTTCAGGAATAATCTGCACCATTTGTAAAGCTGCTTTGAAACAAAAACTTGAGTTTAATTGAATTGAAATCACCCCAACACAGGCTATAATGAATGTCATAAATGACTGATTTGGCCTTGTCTTGAGTAAAGTGGAGCTCACTCAGAGCTAAAGAACTAGACATTTTCATGTAAAGTATTTTCACCTGGAGACTCTTCTCTCTGCAGGCCAGTACATCTCCTCCTTAAAGAGCCTCCAGTTTGAGGCGTTCTGTGGAGCGGCGATGGAGAAATACAGCAATGTGTGTTGGGATCAGAAGCTGCTGTGTGACCTGCACTGTCTGCTGAACCAGCACTGCACTGCACTGTGAGTAGAACAACACATTCAACTCTAATATTGCTTCACATCATGCTGTGCCGTTGCTAGGCAGACTGGTGTGGTTGCTAGGGTTTTACTAAGCAGTTGCTAGGACATTCTGGGTTGTTGTTATGGTGTTACTGGTTTGCTCTGAGTGGTTGCTAAGGTGTTACTATGGTGCTTTAAGTGGTTGTTTTAAGCAGTTGTTAGGCTGTTACCAGAGTGTATTTGGTTGTTGCTAAGGTGTAATTAGGTAATTGCTAGGTATTTCTGAGTGGTTGCTAGGGTTTTACTAAGCTGTTGCTTGGGTATTCTGAGTGTTTGTTATGATATTAAAGGATAGTTCTGAGAGGTTTCTAAGGTGTTACTAGGTTGTTTTAGGTGACTGTTTTTAGCAGTTGTTAGGCTGTTGGTGTTACTGAATGGTTCTAAGTGGCTGCTGAGGTGTTACTAGTGTGTTTAGGTAGTTTTAAGCAGTTGTTAGGCTGTTACCAGAGTTTCTTGGGTTGTTGCTAAGGTGTGATTAGGTGATTGCTAGGTATTTCTGAGTGGTTGCTAGCGTTTTCCTAAATAGTTGCTAGGATATTTTGGGTGATTCTTATGGTGTTACTGGGTGGTTCTGGGTTGCTGCTAAGATTGTCCTAGGGTGTTTTAGGTTGTTGTTTTAAGCGGTTGTTAGGCTGTTACCAGAGTGTTTTGTGTTGTTGCTAAGGTGTAATTAGGTGAGCGCTAGGTTTTGTTTGAGTGGTTGCTATGGTGTTACTAGGGTGTTTAAGTGGTTGTTACGCTGTTACCAGAGTGTCTTGGGTTGTTGCTAAGGTTTAGTTAAGTGATTGCTAGGTAAGTGGTTGTTATGGTTGTGCTAAATAGTTGCTAAGGTATTCTGGGTGGTTGTTGTGGTGTTACTGGGTGGTTCTGAGTGGTTGCTAAGGTGGCCCTAGGGTGTTTCAGGTTGTTGTTTTGAGTGGTTGTTAGGCTGTTACCAGAGTTTCTTGGGTTGTTGCTAAGGTGTAGTTAGGTGATTGCTAGGTAAGTGGTTGCTAGGGTTGTGCTAAATAGTTGCTAGGACATTCTGGGTTGTTTTTATGGTGTTACTGGTTTGCTCTGAGTGGTTGCTAAGGTGTTACTATGGTGCTTTAGGTGGTTGTTTTAGGTGGATGTGAGGCTGTTACCACAGTGTTTTGGGTTGTTGCTAAGTTGTAATTAGGTGAGCGCTAGTTTTTTTTGAGTGGTTGCTAAGGTGTTACTAGGGTGTTTAAGTGGTTGTTAGGCTGTTACCAGAGTGTATTTGGTTGTTGCTAAGGTGTAATTAGGTGATTGTTAGATATTTCTGAGTGGTTGCTAGGGTTTTACTAAGCTGTTGCTTGGGTATTCTGAGTGTTTGTTATGGTATTAAAGGATAGTTCTGAGAGGTTTCTAAGGTGTTACTAGGTTGTTTTAGATGGCTGTTTTAGCGGTTGTTAGGTTGTTGGTGTTACTGGGTGGTGCTGAGTGGTTGCTGAGGTGTTACTAGGGTGTTTAGGGAGTTTTTAGCGGTTGTTAGGCTGTTACCAGAGTGTCTTGAGTTGTTGCTAAGGTGTAATTAGTGGATTTCAAGATATTTCTGAGTGGTTGCTAGGGTTTTGCTAAATAGTTGCTAGGATGTTCTGGGTGATTGTTATGGTGTTACTGGGTGGTTTTGAGTGGTTACTAAGGTGGTCCTAGGGAGTTTCAGGTTGTTGTTGTTTAAGCGGTTGTTAGGCTGTTACCAGAGTGTCTTGGGTTGTTGCTAAGGTGTAATGAGGTGATTGCTAGGCATTTCTGAATGGTTGCTAGGGTACTCTGAGTGGTTCTTATGGTATTAAAGGGTAGTTCTGAAAGGTTGCTAAGGTGTTACTAAGGTTTTTAGAAGGTTGTTTTGGGCGATGGTTGGGCTGTTACCAGGGTGTTTTGGGTTGTTAATAGGTGGTTGCTAGGGTATTCTAGATGGTTGCTAGGATGCTACTAGGTGGTTGATAAACTATTCCGAGTAGTTTCTAGGAAATGTTAGGAAAAGTTCTAGGAAATTGTTCTGTGAGGTTGCAAGGGTTTTATTAGGCAGCTGTGCCAATGTTCTGGGTTGTTGTTCAGGTGTTACTAGTGTGTTCTGTGTGGCTGCTAAGATGTTACTAGGGTGTTTTAGGTGTTTATTATTAGGCTGTTACCAGAGTGTCTTGCTACAATGTTATTAGGTGGTTGCTAGGTAATTCTGGGTGGATACTTTGGTGTTAATAGGCATTTCTGGGTTCTTGCCAGAAGGTTACTTTGTAGTAGCTGCTCTGGGTGGTTGCATTGAGGTTACTTGGTGGTTGCTAGAGTGATTTCTACATTCTCACTATGGTGTATAATGTCATTTTCTGCGTCATTGCTAGTGTTTTACTAGTTGGTTGCTGGGGTGTTGTAGATGGTTGTCCTGGGTGGTTGTTTGGCTGATATCAGAGTGTTCTGGATTGTTTCTTATGTGTAGCTATTTGGTTGATAGGGTATTCTAGGTTATTCCTAAAATGTTGCTAACAAGTTGCTAGGTTGTTACCAGTGTGACTCTAGAGTGTTTTGGGGTGTATAGAAACAACAAAATGTATTTGTTTGGTATTTTGCATGAGATAGGTGACGCAGTGGCGCAGTAGGTAGTGCTGTCGCCTCACAGCAAGAAGGTTGCTGGTTCAAGCCTTGGCTGGGTCAGTTGGTGTTTCTGTGTGTAGTTTGCATGTTCTCCCTGCGTTCACGTGGGTTTCCTCAGGGTGCCCCGGTTTCCCCCACAGTCCAAAGACATGTGGTAAAGGTGAATTGTGTAGGCTAAATTGTCCGTTGTGTATGAGTGTGAATGAGTGTGTGTGGATGCTTCCCAGAGATGGGTTGCGGCTGGAAGGGCATCCACTGCGTAAAATCGTGCTAGATAAGTTGACAGTTCATTCCGCTGTGGCGAACCCGGATTAATAAAGGGACTAAGCCAAAAAGAAAATGAATGAATGATTGAATTTTGCATGAGATAATAAAAGTGGTTGTTTGTGTGTTACTAGTGTGTTCTGAGTGGTTGCTAAGGTGTTACTTGGGTGTTTTGAGTGGTTGTTACCAGAGTGTTTTGGGTTGTTGCTAAGATGTTATCAAGTGGTTGTTAGGTTAGTATTTGTGATTCCTTGGATGTTACTAGGTAGTTCTGGGTTGTTGCTAGGATGTTACTTCGTTAGCAATGGTATTTTAGGTGGTTGCCAGGGTGATACTAGAGTTGTTCTACTATACTGTGTTGTTTTGGGTGCATTGTTAGGCTGTTGTCAGAATGTTCTGTGTTGGTAATAGGTGGTTGCTAGGGTATTCTGGGTGATTGCTAGTGTGTAACTAGTATGCATTTCACACTATCCTATCAAAAAACCCAAAATATTTTCTTGTTTGGTAATTTACATGACATAGTAAAACTTCTTATTTGAAATATCTTAATATGTATAATGTCTATGAAAACAAGCCTTAATGTCTTATATCATTAGATGTTTCTAGAAAACAGAGAACAAGCCAAAAACAAAAGAGTAAGACATTAATTTTTGCAATGTGATGCTTAAGGTTAATTCTGAGGTTAGCGCTGAAGCAGAAATAGCATCGGGAACTGCTAACAGATCACAGTCAGGTTTGTTTTCCTGAAGGTTGAACTGAACAACAGCCCGTATTTTAAAAGTGAATTGGAGTCACATGAGCTCTTCTCCAAAAACCCTCCAGACACACACACACACACACACACACACACACACACACACACACACACACTTCTCATCAGCGATCAGGCTGATTCAGAGGCGTCCATATGGAGACTGATGCTGCTGAAGTGGTCAGATGCAGGGATGTTTATGTCTAGGCTTCTGCCGCTATCAGATTTTCTGGTTGTGATTAATAGCTGAAGCTTTTATCATGATCAGGGCTTCACAGTATACTGCAAAATGATTATTATTACGTTTATAGTATATGCATTATACGTATTACAGACATGTGTGATAAATTACATTTATGCATTAGTTGTTTGTCTAAATTTGACCATGCAAATGAGGCCTTGCTATCTTTGCCCCACCTTCCTAGTAATTGCTGTTCTACTATTGGCTGGAGCGGCCCAAAGGTAAACCCAGAGCTGAAAATAAACACTAATGGCCGAAGTCGAGATGAGAGAGGAAAATGCTAACAGCCGATCAGTGTCAGAATATCTGCTGAGGGTTTCACTCATTCATAGTGTTTTAAAGACTATTTAAATGATCTAGGTGCAGAGTCTAAAGCTTATGGCACAAAAGCATTAAGGCCGTCTCTGAATCCACTTTTGCTATTTTAAAGATGGATAAATACGCTCTGCGCCCCGGTTCATGATATAACAGGGCTGTGCTTATTCTCTTAATGAGTTCTGGGTGTGTTTTGAGCATAACCTGTATTAAACCAATCAGAGTCTCGTCTCTCATTCCCTTTAAGAGTCAGTTGAGTCGCTCTATGGCACATTTGTTATTTCCATGTCAGACTTTGTAAGTGTAAAACTGAACGCTTCACTAGCGAGAGAACAGTTAAACAGAGCATCTGCAGCGCGAGGATAAAGAACGAGCCTCCTCCATTTAGCCTCTTTACTTTTTCTTTACTCTTTACTTTACTCTTTTACTTTGGTGGAGTAAGGAAACGGTGGAAACTCACTCCACTGAACACATCCATTAGCCCACATATTTAATTTAGTTTGTTAAACACAAAGATTTGTGTCTAAACTATTTCTAAATTCAGTTCTAATCTCCAGCAAAGGAATAAATGAACAATAATAATGAAGTGTGCTCAAACAACTGAGTTATATCCAAACACACGTCCTGTTCTTATGCCCCATATGGTGATGCAGACGTCTCCAAAACCCCACAGCTGGACAAATCTACACTTGTGTTTATTAAACTAATATAAATCTGCAGATAATAAATAATACTGCTAATATTAATAACATTATACAGATGCAGATCGTCATGAATAAGCTGATAAAGCCCCCCGAGGTGAAGAAGGCATGTAGGCAGTGGTGTTTATATTTATATGGAAAATAATAATTTGTGTATGATAATAATCCTTTAATTGTGTTCATCTGTAAAGATATGTGTGTATTGCTGATCATCCTGTGTGTATTCACCTGCATAGGCTCATAACTACCGCACTCTGTTACACACCTCCTTTATAGACCAGCACACACATGAGTCCACAAAGTGGCACAAATGGAGGTGCTAGTTAAACAACGTGGTGCAAAACATGACAATTACTGCTGCGCTGGTCTGAAAATAGCAACAAATCACACCAAACATTATTGCGCTGGGTGTATGATAGGGCCCATTGTGTTTGCACCTCAACACAGTTTTTTATTTGACTGTTTGTCACCATCTTGTGTCTGAATAATGCGCAGGTTAGTGTATACTCCATCAGCTGTTTTAGTTCGTGTCAGCTTTGCGTTAAATTAATTAAATTCATAAACTTTTACAGCTCAGAACATTGTTGTGTGTCTAATTTTTATGTTTTGTGGACAGTAGCTTTGTAATAAGGGGGATAAATTGAATTGAATAGAATAAAGTGCATCCAGGATGGTTGTTTTCTTAGAATAAACCCTTCAGTCTTATACAACAGTGCTCCGCCTAACATTGGGCTGCCGATAAACCTGTCAGGTATTATTCTGCGATAACAACCTCCTGGATGTTCCCTTTATCTTATTATTGAATTATTGAATATCAGCTTGTGCGTGTCCGCCGTGGGTCAGAGAGCATCACATGAAGACAGAGCGTGACACAATACACTCTTTCTCAGAGCTGGTCACATGCTGTCAGAGCCGTCACTGCAAGGAAACACTCTCTCTCTCTTTGTGTGTGTGTGTGTGTGTGTGTGTGTGTGTGTGTGTGTGTGTGTGTGTGTGAGAGAGGGGTTAAACACAAGCATAGCTGGAGATGCAGGTGATGGAGGATCAGGTCAGATACAGCAAGCCTCGGATCTAAAGGTGTCTTTTTATATTTCTGGGAAAGCAGAAAGCGTTTCACCGGTCTCTAGTAGGTACTTCTGGAGGAGAAATGGCTTAGTGTGTTATTTTTTTATTATATGCTGTTTTATGTCAAATAAGTTCATGTTCTTTTATTGGATTATATTTAATTTTTTAGTTAAGTACATGGGGAACTGCTTTTGTTTTTTATTAGCGTCAGCTTTGGATGTTTAGATATTGTATTGACAAACACAGATGTGTTGTAGTTTTTGTGTTTGGAAGTGTTTAATGCTCTGTCTTACAGTGTGTGATTGTTTTTTGTTTTGATCTATATTTAGACACTTATTGCATCTCTAAATTGCTGAAATACCAGTTACTACTTAAAGTTATCACTGTAAATTAATCGCTTTAGTGTTTGTGTTGTACGTTTTGTACGACTTGCATAAGTGTGTAATCAGAAGGCTGCAAAGGGGGCTTTTGCAAAAATACTGAAATATTTCTGTTCAGTTTCCACCATTTTAGGTAGCATGCAAATATGTAGACGGAGAGGTTTTTAAAATGAGATTTAAATGTTGAAAATGTAAACACATATAAGAATGCATTGTCTCTCTCTCTTTCTGTGTCTCTATATGTGTGTGTGTCTCAGAGTCTCTGATAAACATCCCTCCTCAAAGCCAGTGAAAAAGGCAACAGTTTCTCTCCAGAGCTCCAGACAGCAGCTCTCCAACCAAGCAAACGCTCATCTGGACCACAATGCAAACTTCTGCACAGCTGATCGACCCAAACCACAGGAAAACAACGTCGAGAAACACACACTGTATGAGGAACGAGACCCAGAGGACAGATGTAGAGGAAACCCAGAGGAAATGACATCACAGGATAACAGCGAAGGTAGGAGCAAAGACTATAGAATACCCAAGACGAGTCACTCGTATAGTTTTGAATGTGGAAAAGTGCCAATATGGGGAATGAAGCCTTGTCTTCTAGTACAGGAGCCAATCATAAGTCATAATAGATTTAGTATTCTTTAGGGGAGGTGCTCAGTCTAGATGTGTGTTTATGACAGTTTCTGCAGCTTCATTGTGAATCCTCTGGGCTCAGCAAACACTGGAATCTCAGAGAACACCTGCTTCACAGACATGAGAAATAGATCCACATAAAGCTTGACATCTCTACTTTTAAATGAACCAAGTGCTCTGGTTTTGTAATCTGTATTAAATGAACGCAAGGTACAGTCCATCATATCAATCGCACATCACGTGACAGCAACTCCTGGAACGCCCACAAACTTGTAAACTAAGTGGTCGCTGTAATTTGAGAGGAGATTCACAATCAAGACTAAGTTGTGAATTACTTCAGTAGACCAGCACAACTGGACGAGGCATTATTCAGAGGATATTGGAATTGAAACACATTTATGTTCCCTGTATTTTATTCTATTGCCAATGAGAAACAGCTTATTGCAGTAATGTAAATACATACATCACAGCAGATTCCCATATAGGAAACACACTGACCAATTTCCAATCACATGATCAAATGTTCTAAAAGAGGACTGTTTGGGCTGATCTTGTGGAAAAGGAACAACAAGAGAATTCTCCCCATGCCCAGAGAAGATATCAGGTGTGATGTGGATGAGAACATGTGGCCAAATGCAGAAGATTACTTTGGTTTTAAGATTACTGGGTCAGTTGGTGTTTCTGTATGGAGTTTGCATGTTCTCCTCGTGTTGGCGTGGGTTTCCTCCGGGTGCTCCGATTTCCTCAGTCCAAACACATGCGCGCAACCAAGGCTCATTCTGAAAACGTAGTCCTGTGGACGTTTCTGGAGGCCGCGAAATACGTCCCGGGAGGTAGGTATTTTTGCAGTTTTTGTTTTTGCGAATCCGCGAGAGGCCGCTGTGTGCACTTTTTCACATCTCAAATTTCTTTTGCAAGTGCAGTTCGCGCCCGCTGTTCTCACGTAAACCCACCAGAAGCCGCTGTCAACTGATTGTCTGTCTGACTGAATGGCCGGCCGGCTAATTGACTGATTAACCCACCCTCCTTCTTTCCTAAACCCAACCAATTTTAACGATTGACCCGCCCACCCACTTACTTCCCTGAACCCAACCAGTGGTTTACAAAAGCCATCCAGAAAAAGAAAAGCCCTCGTCTGATTTTTACCACGTTTTTCGGACTTTACCGCATTCTCACCCTGTTATTTACTTGTTCATTTTATTTTTGGGATTCTGTTTTTGTCTTACCTGATTTCTGAAACCGCTCTTTCCCAGACTCAAACCCCATCATCGTCGTCATCATGGTCAACTCCTCTCTGCATCTCAAGTCCACCGACGTAACATGACGAGCTAACGGGACAAACTGGTTACAGTGGGAAAACCCTTCACACGGAGATGAGCAGTCAGCTGGTGAGCTCAAAAAGGAATGACGTCATATCGCCCCATAGTGGTCGTTTAAAAAAACAAAATGAAGCCATATGTACCTCCGGCTACATAATTTGCGGTCTCCAGAAGTGTTCACGGGACTACGTTTTCAGAATGAGCCTGTGTAACGGGAGTGAATACTAGGAAGATCCAAGGTGCAAGTAAAAATGGCTTTATTGACGTAGTCAATCAGTAAATAGACAAAGCCCAAATAAACAAACAAAACAAAGAGATGAGGGTATCTTGCTCAAACAGGGCTGGGTGAACAAGCAGAAACAAATAGCCAATCTGGGTAACAGCTGATACTCCACGCCAGTCCTGAACACAGACAGAGAGCATATGAAAAACAATAACGAACTGACACGAGACAAGAGACGCGCTGTCCAGATATAGCCTTGATAACGAGTCGTAGCTGGCAGGCTAATCAGAACAGCAGCGCTCTACATAGCACGTGACATAACACTGACGTAACAGACACACGTGGAACACCAAAACAAAACAAAACCATGTGACCAAACAGACATTCAGGAATGCGCCCAGACCCACAACCGTGACAGCCTGTGTTGCATGCACTATAGGGCAATTGGGTAAGCTAAATTGGCCATAGTGTATGTAAGTGAATGAGAGTGTATGGATGTTTCCCATTGATGGGTTACAGCTGGAAAAGCATATGTTGGATAGGTTGGCGGTTCATTCCGCTGTGGCGACCCCTGATTCATAAAGGGACTAAGCTGGAAAGAAAATGAATGAATAATATTTACTATTAGAGGCTGGATATATTCACACACTGCTGACACACAACTGTGTTTAAACCCCTTATAAAATGATTTCATAATAGCTCTCCTTAAACACTTTTAAATTGGATGTTACAGCAATAATGGTGAATGAACTAAATATTTCGTTTGACTCTGATCACAGTATGGACACGGAGTGAGTTGTGAAGGCTGTTTATGCTGTTCAGATGTTAGTGTCTGATTAGTGTCTGTGGTAGTTTTATTTGGTGTTGTGTGTTTGTGATGGATTGTGGAAAGCAGATATAAAGGGCTGAGTGTTTTCCAGCGCAGGCAAACACACACTGAGCGCTCGCTGTGGTTAGTACCCATGAGCTGCCAGGAAAACGGAAGACGATGATGGGAATTTTCATCCCCTTCTGTCGCTCAGCATTCTCCGTCCAAACACACGCCATGCTGTTCTCTTTAGGCTTTCATGGACTCCGTGCCCATCACACACATACACACATACACAAAGGTTAACAAACAAACACACACTCATAGCACCTACAACACAATACATGTTTAAAGCCGTATAAACAAGCAGGTCAAGAACAGAAAATAATAGACAGACAGACAGACAGACAGACAGACAGACAAATGGATAGATGGATGGATGGATGGAAGGATAGGTGAACGGATAGAAGGATAGATAGACAGACAGACAGACAGACAGACAGACAGACAGACAGACAGACAGA
>CAIGQZ010001236.1:10142502-10157487 GCA_903798205.1 Danio tinwini | reverse complement strand
TTATTAGCCCCCCTGTTTATTTTTTTCCCCAATTTCTGTTTAACGGAGAGCAGATTTCTTCAACACATTTCTAATCATAATAGTTTTAATAACTCATCTCTAATAACTGATTTAATTTATCTTTGTCATGATGACAGTAAATAATATTAGACTAGATATTCTTCAAGACACTTCTATACAGCTTAAAGTGACATTTAAAGGCTTAACTAGGTTAATTAGGTTAACTAGGCAGGTTAGAGTAATTAGGCAAGTTATTTTTGTTTGTTTTGTAGACTATCGACAAAAAATAGCTTAAGGGGGTTAATAATATTGACCTTAAAATGGGTTTTAAAAATTAAAAACTGCTTTTATTCTAGCCAAAATAAAACAAATAAAACTTTCTCTAGAAGAAAAAATATTATCAGACATACTGTGAAAATTTTCTTGCTCTGTTAAACATCATTTGGGAAATATTTAAAAAAAGAAAAAATTGAAAGGGGGGCGAATAATTCTGACTTCAATTGTACATACATGTATATATATATATATGTGTGTGTGTGTGTGTGTGTGTGTGTGTGTGTGTGTGTCACAGTGTAGAGTGAAATTTTCAACACCAAAAGTTGATACAACAGAGATTAAAATACACTCCAAGAAATTCTGGGTTATTTAAACTGAAATTGGGTAAAGTATGGACTAACCCAAACATTGGGTTAAATTCGGTCCTATTTGTTTAATAAAAAAATAACCCAGCAGTTTGTTTAGTCCTATTACACCCATAATTGGGTTGAAATAGCCCAGCATTTGTATCATAATGCATTAAGAACATTAAATAAAGGGAAAACAAAATACAGAAGCTGCAATGAATGGATATATTTATCATGAAGGTTAAAAGTCATAATGTAAATGTAATTAGATAAATTTGTTTGTTTATATTTTGACCATTGTTTAAAAACAAGATTGAGATCTTGATGAAATTATACATTCTGCAGATGCTTATATTTTATATATATTTAAATAAATAAATAAAGTTATAAATATTTACAGATTACTATAAATTTCACTCATTTTTGCTCAAACTACTTATTTAAAATGGTCTGAAACAACACAATTCTTGAGGTTTTTTTTAAAAACAGCTAATTTTTTTTATTTTATTTTTTATTTGAACAACAATTTTTATTTTAATCATTGTCATACAAATTGACAGGTTTAGTTTTCCAGTTTAGCAAAAAAAAAAAAATGAATAAAGAAAATTAAAAAAATACAAAAACAAAAACACAGCAAGAATAATATAGATTCAAAATAACTTAACACACACTTTGAAAGAAAAAGTAAATAAATCAATAACAATATTAATGTTAAATAAAGCAATAACATATTTGTCTAATCTATATACTTTTAATGTCTGTCAGTTCAAGAAAAGAGTCACCATCTAGATCAGTGGTCACCAAACTTGTTCCTGGAGGGCCGGTGTCCTGCAGATTTTTGCTCCAACTCTAATCAAACACACATGAACAAGCTAATCAAGGTCTTACTAGGTATACATGAAACATCCAAGCAGGTGTGCTGGGGCACGTTGGAGCTAAACCCTGCAGGGACACCGGCCCTCCAGGACAGAGATTGGTGACCCCTGATCTAGATTCTCCAAAAAGTCACAGAATATTTTCCAAATAGACCAAAACATATGGATTTAGTTTTTCAAAAAATATGTGAATTTTTCCAAGGCAAGGCAAGAGGTCGTCCCGTTTATCCACTGAGATACACCAGGACTGTCTTCTTTTTTCCAAGAACACGCAATTACATGTTTAGCTTCCAGCCAACATTAAATCAACAGCACTCTTTCATGTTTGGTCACATTAAAGTTCAATGGACAAACATGCAATATACACAAGCAGGCATCAAGAGGAATTACTTTACCAATGATTTGACTTACAACGTTCAATATTTTAACCCAAAAACAACTGACTTTAGATTATTCCCACATATAATGAAATGAAGTTCCTTTCTCTTGTTTACATTTATAGCATGTATCAGGGATATTTGGGTTAAAATGATGCAACTTAACTGGAGTTACATACTGCCTATACTCCGCCATTTATATTGAAGCAATCTAAAATGAGTGCTTGTTGTCGGAGTTTTGGGCTGTTAGACAATCTTCTTGGCTCTCTTCCTCAGTTATATCAGCTTGCAGGTCAGACTGCCCAGCTTGATGTCAGGAACAGCTCTATTGTTTTATGTTCAATCAACTCAAAATTATAAAAACCACGTGAAGGGATTGTGTGAAACTGCATTTTTTTGTGTGTGTAAACATTAGAGTATTCTGTAAATATCTGTAACTTTATTCACATTTATTGTGCAGTTTATGACTAAATATCAGCAAAATCTGAAGAAACTTAAATGCAGCGGAAACTTGCATTAAAAAATCCTTTCGATTGTGATGTAGCATTACAAGTTGTTCAGCTGATTTTTTGAGTTTCTAGATTTATTAAACAGCATCCCTACAAATATTTTCAAAACAGGAGCAGCCAAAACTCTACACTGTTTTAAAATAGATGTTAAATAAATTAAAATATACACATCAAACTATACATATTATATTACACTTGTACATATTAGTTAGACATGCATGTAGATACGTAGATTTCATACCAAAATACTCAACTGAAAATCTGTGCATCATGCTTCTGTCTAAAATCTGCTGAATGTAAGAGCTGTATATGAGCTGTTAGACTTCTTACTATTAATAAAACTGGTAACAGTTAATGATGTTTTATGCATTTAAATAGATCTAAATTACACAATATATATACTGTAAAATGCTGGGTTATTTGAACCCAATATGTGTAAAAAAAACTAATGTTAACTGGTTAAATTTGTTCCTATTGAATAAAAATATGAGCCCAGCATTTTGTTGTTCCATATTCCACCAAAAATTAGGTTGAAATAATTCAGTATTTTATAGAGTGTAGGTTTATCAAGGTTTAGGTTGGGTCAAATGGACAAATCTAACAGTGTTTAATATAAAAGTCATTCATTCATTTTCTTTTTAGCTTAGTCTCTTTATTAATCCAAAGTCAACTTATCCAGCACATGTTTTACACAGCGGATCGCCTTCCAGCTGCAACCCAACACTGGAAAACATCCATACACACACATACACTATACGCACAATTTAGCTTAACCAATTCACCTGCAGCACATGTGTTTGGACTGTGGGGGAAACCGGAGCACCCGGAGGAAACCCACACCAACACGAGGAGAAAATGCAAACTCCACACAGAAATGCCAACTGACCCAGCCGAGACTCGAATCAGCGACCTTCTTGCTGTGAGGCGAGTGTGCAACCCACTGCGCCACTGTGTATATAATACAGTAATATATATTATAATATAAATGTATTATAACACAATAATATAATGTAATTATTTAAGCTGTAATAAATAGTATGTTTTAGTTGTTACTACAGTGTGGTATATTGTAGTATAATACACCCTGGTTGGTTAAACTACATTATTTTACATGAATTACTATAGTACTTGTGTTACCATAACAACTATGGAATCACCACTACAAATTAATTCAAGTACTTTACTATTCTGAGTTGTTTTAACCCAACATGATGTTTGACCCAACTTTGGGTTAACAGTCGGTTAATATGTATATTTATTTACTTTTTTATTATTTTTGTTTAAGCCAACCACTAATAAATATAGGCTGTGGGGTAGTAGTCCCTGTTTGACCCAGACAACAACCCAGCATTTTTGGAATGTTGTAAAACACGTTTTAAGAATGATTTGCAAACGAATCAACCTTGATTTTTTTTCTAATGCTGGGTTGTTGTCTGGGTCAAACAGGGACTAAGCCATAGCCCATATTGATTAACATGTAATGTAGAAATTAATCGAACGTTGTGTTTGTGCAGGCTTCAGTGGCGCAGTGGGTAGCATAATCGCCTCACAGCAAGAAGGTTGTTGGTTCGAGCCTCGGCTGGGTCAGTTGGCGTTTCTGTGTGGAGTTTGTATGTTCTTCCCGTGTTGGTGTGGGTTTCCTCCGGGTGCTCCGGTTTCCCCCACAAGTCACACACATGCGCAGGGGAATTGGGTAGGTATAGTATGAGTGTGTGGATGTTTCCCAGTGATGGGTTGCAGCTGGAAGGGCATCCGCTGCGTAAAACATGCTAGATAAGTTGGCGGTTCATTCTGCTGTGGTGACCCCTGATTAATAAAGGGACTAAGCCGAAAAGAAGTTGAATGTGTTTGTGTTTGTTAAATTATCGATCATCTAGCACATTTCCCCTTTCTGACCAACACACACACACACACACTGGACGCGCTGGAGCCAGTCTGTAGGGATTATGTGGAGAGTGTAAACTCATCAATGGGCGACTTAATTAGGACTAATTGCAGAGCATGATCTGCTCGTTAGGTCTCGTTTGAAGTGCGGTTCAGACAAACACAGTGAGTTGACACACACACACACACACACACGCATATGAAAGCGAGGATCAATGAGCGCCGGTTTGTTTAGGGCTCCGTCGGCGCCTGCGCTTCATTTCAATAATTCTCACTCCTGTTATACTGTCGCTCTCAATGGCAAACCCCTCATCTGTGCACAAATGGCCACCTTAAATACAATGATTAATGAAGAGTCTGTAGAAAAAGAAAATATTTATAAAAAGATGCAGTTCTCTTGAAGTTTGACACACTAGCAGGAATAAATAGGGTCCAAAAGCTGGGGCGACACCTTTTAAAGGGATAGTTCACCCATTAATCAAATATACTCTGCCTCAAATGATTATGATTTATATATATAAAGAGTTCAGATGCAAAAACCTTTAAGAGCCACCTTAAATTTTATTCTAAAATGATCAGTTTTTTCAAGCTCTTATGTATAGATTCAGTATTTTTACATTTATAGCAAAGACAATTTTGATGAATTGAATTGAAAATTCCGAATGGCACAAAATATCATCAGTGTTGCGGTAACACATTACCTTAGAATATTAAGTAATAATATTTGAGTTTTTTTTTTGTTTGTTTAATTAATTCGCTAATTGCTGAAGTAAAATGAATGCAGCAGGAACAGACAGAAATCAAGATTTCTGTGATGGAAAATTCACATTCTTCCGAACACATGGAAGAAAAGGAAAATAGTATTGACTCAATGCACGGTTATTTTACTTCACTCATAATTAGGGCTGGGCGATATGGCAAAAATGTAATCTGGATAATTTTTTACATATTGAACAATAAGGATTTATTCAGTTGAGGTCAGAATTATTAGCACCCCTTAGATTTTTCTTTTCCTTTTTAAAATATTTCCCAAATGATGTTTAACAGAGCAAGAAAATTTTCACAGTATGTCAGATAATATTTTTTCTTCTGTTTGATCGATGTAAGTTCAGATGATTAGAAAAGTTTTGATTTTAGGCAAAAAAAACAAACAAACAAAAAAGGCAGCAATGATTTATTTACAGTGCAGAAATAATCCTTTTTTATAGACATTGTTGGATTGGAGAAAATAAATCCACTGCCTTAATTAACAGAGAAGCAAATACAGGACAGTTTAATCTCCATTAGTGAAACTGAATTGATCTATTAGAGTGATGGAGAAACAAATAAGATAAACAAATATATATATATATATATATATATATATATATATTTTTTTTTTTTTTGATTTGATTTATTTATTTTCGAACAGAAATATCATACATAAATTATCTTTAACAAAAAATTTATTTCATAACATGGTCGAAAATGGAGCGGGATGAAGCACAAGCTTATTTTTTCCCCACCCCATTACCACATACACCAGTCGACTATTACTTAACTTTACTTATCTCTTCTTTTATATTTTATCCTTTATGTTTGATTTCATTTGTACATTTACATTTTTATAACATAAACATACAGACATACACAAACTTTTGAAAGTTGTCCTTGTTTTCAACCTCCTGGAATTTTGTTTATGATGTCAGCATATGTTTTTAGCTCATTGTAACTTATTAAACTAAGTTAATTATTTTCTAACCTAATTAATTGTATAAGTTATGCAAGCTGTTTTAGGTCAGTTTAACATATAAGTTCAACGGACTCAAAAGGTCAACTTGATTCAGCTTAAAATTTTAAGGCAACCAGGATTTCCTTTACAATGTAGATGTAGTTTGTCTGTTTGATCTGTTTTACATGAATTTTATTAGGCTTTATTCCTTCATACACTTCTCTTGTTTTGTTTCCCTTTATACTTATACAGTATACTTACGTGTGTATAGATTTGTGTATTTACACTGTAAATCAAAATCTGAATTGTACTTGCAGTCTACAAGGTTTTGTAGCAGATATACACCACCAACCCAGACAATATATCATTTTAAACTATTAAAAATGTCAATAAAAGTCACTTTTTCAAACTGTTCAAGGTTAAAAGTTGTTGGAAGTAAGACCAAGATCACATAATGCAACTCAAAAGCTGAAATAAAAATGGGATAAATAAAAACATCAATCACAAAATACAGAAAACAGCTAATTTTACGGATGCAGGGTGTAAATATGTCATTTGTATTATTATTTTTTGTCTGTTTCACATTGTTTTCAGCCATGCTATACATATTGAACTAAGTCAATGTTAAAGAATACTGTTATTATCATTGCTGATAACCAATAAATATAACAAATAAAACTGAAGGGTGAACTATCCCTTTAAAAATGTGGACTTTAACATCTACACTGATGTACATTTTAGGTACTAATCTATGCCTTTAGGGTGCTAATATGGACTGTTTAGAAACCCTTTGTTGCACAACACAAGCATTATTTGAAGAGGCCTGTAATAAAAGCCTTGATGTTGCATCTTGGTTTCTGGGTGGGTTTGCTGAACAAAGCCTCCAGTATGGTTTCAGGGTGTAAAGCCTGTTTGTTTGGTTATAATTTAGATTCAGTTTCAGAGTTTGTTGCTGCGATACATCTTTGTGCATAAAATCACATAGTGTAACATAAAAATGCAGAGTTGTTGTAACGCAACATTGGATCAAATCTGGATTTTATATTGTTATGCTCTACTAATTTTTAAGTGGTTTGAAGAAATGGTACATTGGAAAATAATGGTTCAATGCAAATGGATGCAAACTATTTATATAAGCTGAATTTAAACAAACAAATAGAAGTTGAACATTACTAAATTTACAGTTTTCCCTCAGTGTCTTTGGTGCATTTCTCACAACACTGTTCCCATTTGCACAACAGTTCATGCATTTCTCAAAACAATTAGTCGTCTGTGCACATCACATCACAGTAGCAGTCATTACATTTGTGTATGTAATGACTCCAGTAATGAAATGAACACTATCAGTTTCATATGGAATGACTATTCAGCATCCACAAGTTTAGTTCATTTTGACTGACATGACATAAGCAGATGATAATGTTATAAACAGCAGAGAGTTGTATGAGAGCAGTTGATGCATGTCCAAAAGCATTCACAATTTGCTGGAAGGAATGAGAAACTGCTACTGTGATGTGCACAGATGACTAATTGTTTAGAGAAATGCATGAACTGTTGTGCAAATGTAAATAGTGTTGTGAGAAATGCACCAAAGACACTGAGAAAAACTGTAAATAAGCTACCCCTGAGCACTATTTGTTTGATTTTGGACATCTGAATACATATTTTACCTTTTTTTTATTTATAGTAGGAAGAGTAATAAATAAAAACACATTTACTGCCTGCCTATAGCCGAAACCTGTTGGGACTATTATGGTTATAATTTTAAAACATAATATTACAGTCCAAACATAAAGATATCATGACTTCTAAATTTCAGACTAAATCTGTCTACAATTGGCAAATTTCTTCCAGGTAAATCTTCACTTTTTCTAATGAAGGTCTAAAAGAAGATTGTCCAATGTTTGCATTTCTATTTTTGTTTTTTCCTTTGTGCTATGCTGTCTTTTCCTTTCTGTATCACAATGACACAATCTGGCAACAAATTACAATACCAAAAAAAATAAAACATTAGCCATAGTTTACACCAGAACCCTCCAGAGTACACTATAGTATTAACAACATACACAATGACACAAGAACTTGTAATTCTGACAGCACTGACATGCTCATTGATACAGGAATTTAGATGAATGGCTTTTGCAGGTGTTTTGCTATTTGTATGCACTGTTTTGGGAAATGCACTTACTGTTTTGCAAATTTTAATTCTGATCTGAGAAATGTACCAAAGCAACTGAGGAAAAACTGTAAATAACACTTTTTAACAGCCCAATAAAATGCTTTGAAATAGATGTAAATTGAGAACGAACCTAAAGTTTGCTTATGACAACTCCAAACCAAAGATTTTAGTGTATATATTCACTTATATATTGTTATGGTTGCTGTTATTAATTTTCAAGCTTGCACTGCAGGTTTATAAAACAAAACATGGATTTTATGTATGTTGAATGACCATATTTTATATTAAATAAGATTGAAAATTGTAATCTGACTTTTTTATCCTTTCTTGTTTATTTTCACCAAAAAATATAAATGTACTCGCTATTTTTGCACTCTCAATTGGTTCTAAACCTTTATGAGTTTCTTTCTCCTGTTGAACACAAAGTATATTTTGTAGAAAGCTGAAAACCAGTAACCATTGACTTCCATAATCAGAAAAACAAATACAAATGAAGTCAATAGTTCCAGATTTACAACAATTTTCTAAACTTTACTTGTGAAGGAAGTAAAGTTAAACAGGTTTAAAACAAGTGAACCTTAATCACTAAACTGTCTTTTTTTAAGCATCTTTGACACAATCATTGTGTAAATTATACAATATTATTAAATAAATACTTCAATTGTTAAACATTCCTATATTATATTGTAATTTTTAACGAATTACGTCATGAAATATGGTAATTTACTCAATAAATTTAAGCAATATGTCTATATGTGCAAAAACTTCAGAAAAAAACTATATCATGAATAATATATTATTATTATATTTATTTCAGATCTTAAAATCTCTCGAATTCAAAGGAAACTGATCATGAAAATTCAAGCACAGATTAATCACAAATCAAGCAAAGTGTGTCATAAAAACATACTTTATTTCTCATCATAAATAAACTCTTTTTAATTAAACATTTACCTCGCTATTTCAATTTACAAAGCAGAACTGTACAAATATTGCACACCGAGCGTGATATAAGTGTTTAGAAGGCAAGAGTCTCTTCTGAACGAGTCCTTCTTTAGTAGTAATGCTGTCTGGGCATCATGAGCTGATGATGGTGAGGATGAGGGTGGTGAGGATGAAGAGGCATCATCATCTGCTGCACCAGCGGCCCGTGTGGCGGGAACGGGAGACGCTGTCTGTCGTAGCATTGATACTGAACGGGAATTACCGGCGGAAGAACCATCTGAGGCAGCAGAAAATCCGCGCGCATTTCCTGCACTTCCCGCTTCAGCTTCATCCTGCGGTTCTGGAACCAAGTTCTGACCTGGAGAACAAAAAAATTAACACAAAGACAGGTTTAAAATATGTTCAGGTGTCAAAACATGAATATAAGGTCGTATTTTGTTAAACTAAGACTTGGCGCGCTTTAACCGTAACTTCAGTTCAGTTAGATTTCAAAATAGACAGTTGACATTACAAACTGAAGTTCGTTATTATATCCTATTAGACTACCTTATTACTGTAAACATCAACATATTGGTTTGATTTCTAGTGTTAATAGCTCACTTTGCATAGTGTAGATGGTGTCAATATAGCATAATTTTCGTGACAATAACAATATTTTTACGTTACTCTGCGGGTTGGGTTTAGGGATGGGAAAGACATTATTAAAATGAAATGAATGGGTAATTTAATAAATAATATGATGAATACTTGATATTTACTGTTTTTACATCCTACTAATTGTAAAAACATTTACTGTTTTTACAATCCTAAAGGGTTGGGTAGACGTTATTAAAATATGATTCGTTGATAGTTACTAAATAATATAAATGACTCTTGTTAACTTCCAGCTGCAGCTGTATCCCTTTTGCTGTGCTACGAGCAGACGTTAATGAAGGCTAATCTCACCTGTGTTTCTGACAGACTGAGCTTCAGCGCAGTTTTCACTCTCTCTCCCGCATCCAGGTATTTGTGTTTGTTGAAGATTTTCTCCAGTTTGTCGATCTGTTCCGGGGTAAATTTGGTTCTGATTCTGCGCGTCGCTCCGTCTTTCTCAACGTCGTGTCCATCTTCAACAGAAGCGCATTCAGAAGCGGTCGCTTCACTCTCATAACCTGACGAATAACCGCTGTTTTCTGAAACTGAACACGTCACATGTTAAATTATGACTATCTAGTTTCTCAACTGAAATGAAATAAAAGCATTGCACACTAAAAGAAAACTGGGTTGTATTAAGGGAATAGCCTATTTCCTTAAAAAAAAAAATAAGTTACCTCATCATTTATTCTGAAGTTGAGCACAAATAAAAATATTTTGAAGAATGCTGGTATTTATCAACTTTCATAATAAGACATCAATAGCCTACAATTGAAGTAAAATGGTACAAGCCATAATATTTTAGAATATCTATTTTTGTGGGAAAATATAGCCTAGAAGATAGCCAAACCGGTTTGGAACAAGTTATTAATTTTCATCCCTTCATCCAAAAATGGACAAAGTCAAACCAAATGTTGATTTTTTTACATTAAATTTAAATGACATGCTTAACCCAACTATTAGTTTTGTTCATATTTGACAGGGTTGGTTTTATATTTGACTTAGCGTTGGTTGGTTTTAAGTTTTCAGAGTGGATAAAGTTGAAGATATACTTACAGCTCGGAGAAGAGCAGTTTCTTGGTGTAACCGGAGCTGGAGTCTCTTTGCTGCTTTCTGGCTTCAGGTCAACTTTGTTAACTTTAGGTTTTGGCTGTAAATAAACCTTGTCGTATGATGTCGGAGGTCTCGGCTGCACCACACACGGAACATGCGGCCTTTGCGGTGTCTTTTTCTCCGGCTCCTGGACCTCCAGAACCGGCGAGTCATGAAAGCTCTGTGCAAGCCAGTCCACGGAAAAGTTCTTCACCATGATTTTAGTATTTTTCTCTCTCTCTCTCAAATTTGAGGAAGTGAATCTATCCGAGTACAATCCGAGAGTGTTCTCCAGGCCTCCAGAAGCGGCCTGATTATATAGTCCGGGCCGGCAGCGGATTAACATATGCATAGAGGAGTTAACGCCTGATCGATTCTCAATCATTAGGCCTAATGGGTCGTTATTGAAGTCTTTACATATCCTGTGATTGTGTGAAAGCCTGGCGCCAGCTTGTCTGTGAGAACCTCTGGCTCATCCAGCTGTCTGCATCCTCTTCAAACAGAGATGGAGTGTCGGAACAACTGGATGCAGAGTGGCGCATTTATGTAAAAAATTAAATCACGCGTTAATAAGAGATGTTTAAAGTTTTAAGGGCTGAAATTGAAAAAAGACCAGGCTAAGTTATTGGTAAAACTTTTTAGGATTTTTACACCAAATTTCAGCATATTCCTGATTATAAGTGCTTGTATTTTCTTTATTTTGCATCTCGACTTTTATATTTACACGCAAAACAAAATTACCTTTTTAAATCCAATTAGGAAGTTAGCTTTTAAAATAAAGATTAATTCATTAGTTTTAGATGAAAATATTACATATTTTATACTTTATCATGTCTTTTTTAAACTCATTTTAATACGAATTCATATACTTTTTAAATTAGCTATACATTATAAAGCGACATTGTGTCTACAGAAAGGCTCTGTATGAAATAAACGTGTTATTAATATTATTAAGCTACTTTTTTTTAAATCAGCGAGTTATTTTCTTTGTGAAAACACTAAATTCGTTTATATGCTAAATTTTCTTCTACTGTGGATAATTACTGAATTATAACATTAAAATAAATGCAATATGTGGTACACTTCTATAGCAAAATATACCAAAATGAAACTTCAATTATTGACATGAAAAATGTCATATCAAAAATATGTTTCATCAAGATATCTACTACTAATTTTTTTTTAAATAGTTTTTAAATAACCTTTAGGGCTCAATCTGCTGACAGTACAGCCATAAGAAGTAGATTAAAAACCACTTGTTGTTGCTTCATGATTTTAAGTATACTTCAAAATCATAAAGCAACAAGTTTTAGATGAAAATATGACGTGTTTTACACTTTATCGTGTCTTTTTATACTAATTTAATACGAATTCATACTTTTAAAATTATTCATACACTATAAAGCAATTTTATCAAACACTAAAGCAAAATAAGTAACGTGAGAGGGGAAAAACTAATAAATAAACCAATAAAAATAAAAATAGTTCTCCTGATTAAGTTCTCAACCCTTTGAATCGTGCAGTTTCTGATCTGTATCTGTGTTTCAGTATACTGCGGTGTCTCCAGTCAAACAAAGGTGATAATATGAGCAGTTCAAATGGTGCTGTATTAACACATGCTGGCGGCCTGTTGAGCCTCTGGCGCCACCGTCCATCACTGCGGCGTTTGCTACAGTCGGCAAACATCGCGGATCAAAGGGATTACAGTAGCAACACAATTAACTTTGATTGAGCAGCAGTTCAGATGCTAATTCACTCCCGGACGAGCTTATAGGCCTGATCCACTGACTAAAGCCAAGACCATTTGCAGGCATCGAGACAAATGCAGAAATCTATTTATTTTATAATGGGCTCAGATTTAATATGCATAAATGTGTTACAGTGCTGTATGTAAAGTAAATAATGAGTGTTTTATTTAGTGGGGGGGGGGGGGGGGGGCGACAACTTCATCATTTTAGTTTCAATCCACTTCAATTTGTAAAAACTAGCAAGTTAATTTAATTGCTCACTTTAATAGTCTTTTTGAGTCATTTTAAGTAGCATACATGCAAAAATGCTGGGTTATTTAAACTAATTTTGGATACAAATAAATGGACAGAACTAGCTTGATTTTTTAAAATTGGCATTTAGGGATCAAATTCATCACAATGTTTGGGTTTGTCCATATTTGACCCAAATTGGGTTGAAATTACCCAGCATTAGTTTGGTGTAGTGTAGGATAATATGGTTTGGTAATACAGTGCAACTAAAAGAAACAAAATCGTCCTCTATTTACGTTGGACCAAAATAACGCATCATTTCTTTTTTATTTTACAGCAAAAGTTTATTTGCCCAAGTTTAAGAGTAAGTTAAGTCCCTTTATCAGTCTTATTTTAGCCTGCCACTCAATGGATAAACCGGTTTGTTAATACACAACTCCATTTATTAAAACACTTTCTGGAAATATTTTGTATTTGTACACAAAAATAATAAACTATTAATAATGCTGGGTTGTTGTAAAGGAAATTTGGACAAACAGCTATTGCGTTAAAAAGTGTCATTTAAATGTAACAAAAATTCACCTTAAAATTAACTGAAACATAAACATTTGTTATAAAAAAATTCAGGGTTGTTTTAACCAAATGTTGGGCCAAATGTGGGCAAATCCAACCATTGGGTTAAAAAGTGTAATTTAGGCTAAATTTTATAAAAAATGAAGAGTAACTCAACGTTGACAAAACCAGCTGTTGGGTTAGAAGTGTCATTTAAATGTAATTAAAATAACACAAAAGCTGGGTTTGTCAGTTAAACAACCCAGCATTTTTTATTTTATTAACTGAACATAATTTTTTTTTGACCAAGTTTGAGTGTAGGTTTAGGCACTTTAATACTCGTTAGTCTTTATTTAACTTTATAAAGGCTATAATGGTTTGCTAATACAACACAACTGGTTTCAGTCAAATGAACAAAGTTGGGTCAAATTTGGACAAACTCAACTAATGATTTAAAAAGTGTCATTTAAAGTGAACAAAAAATTCACCATAAAATTAATAGAAAAATGAACATACGTTTGAAAGAATTGCAGGGTTGTTTTAACTCAACATTGGATCAAATGTCAGCAAATCCAACCATTGGGTTAAAAAGTGTCATTTAGGCTAAATTTCATTTAAAAAAGATTAAATAACATAAAGTTGAGTCAAATATTAACAGCTGTTGGGTTAAAAGTGTCCTTTAAATGTAATTGAAAATTAAAACAACAGCTGAGTTTATCAGTTAAACAACCCAGTATTTAAATATTAATAACTCAGCATAAGTTTATTTTGACCGAGTTTAAAAGTAAGCTTAGTCTCTTTATTACTATAGGCTTATTTTAGCCTGTCACTCAATGGATAACATGGTTTATTATTACACAACTCCATTTATTAAATAAACAAAACTTCCTGTAAATATTTTGTATAAATCAAATATGGACAAACCCAGCTGTTGGGTTAAAAAGTGCAATTTAAATCTAACTAAAATTTCACTTTAAAATTAACTGAAAAATTAACATTTGTTCTAAAGAACTGCAGGGTTGTTTTAACCCAATGTTGGGTCATATGTGGGCAAATCCAATCATTGGGTTAAAAAGTGTCATTTAGGCAAAAACTAATAAAAAAAAAAGAATAACCTAAAGTTGAGTCAAATATCAACAAACCCAGCTGTTTGGTTAAAAGTGTCATTTAAATGTAATTGAAAACTACCAGAACGGCTGGGTTTGTCAGTTAAACAACCCAGTATTTTTTTTTCTTAACTGAGCATAAGTTTATTTTGACCAAGTATGAGTAAGTTCAGGCACTTTATTACTCGTTAGTCTTTAGTTAACTTTATAAAGGCTATAATGGTTCACTAATACAACACAACTTGTTTTAGTCAAATAAACACTGTTGAGTCAAATCCAACTGGTGATTTTAAAAGGGTCATTTAAATTGAATTGGAAAATAGTCCAACAATTGGTTTTGTGCATATTTGACCCAACATTGGGTTAAACACTGTCCTTTTTTAGAACAAGTTTGTTTTGACCCAGCATGAGTGTAACTTTAGTCCCTATAGTATTCTAGTTTTTATTGTAACTTAGCACTTTTATATTGGCTATAATAAACTTCCTCTATTTTCTGCCTTTCATCACACACACTCAACCC
>CAIGQZ010001236.1:10112250-10123281 GCA_903798205.1 Danio tinwini | reverse complement strand
CTCTCTCTCTCTCTCTCTCTCTCTCTCTCTCTCAGGCTGTACTCACACCAGGTTATTCAAACCGTGCCCAGGCATGTTTGACCCCCACTTCCGTTTGACGGTTCAGTTGGGCGGCCTGGTTGGAAGAGGTGGTCCAGAGTTCGGTTCAGTTGGGCTGAAGACGCTACGTCACTTTTAAGGGACTGCTTCATACGGATTTATTAATCATTCTTACTGTTCAATGAACACGAACTGTCATAGTTAATTAAAGATGCAAACCCCTCCCTAGGGCTGGGCGATTAATCGACATTCAGAACATATAATCAATCAAAACTTTCCAGGAACATTTTTTTAATTCAGGCTTCACACACATTTTTACTACTTAAATCCATGACTTTTCCAGAACTTTTTAAGAACATTTTCATGATGTAATGTTTCATGTAATGTCTACAAATACATGGTAAATAATAAAAAAAACAAAGACGTTCAGATTCATTACAGCATATCATAGAACACGCAACAATCTATTCTGTTTAAAGGTGCAGTATGTAAGTTTGACACCCAGTGGTTGAACTAGGTATTGCACTCCTGCATCATAAACGCACACGCTGGTTGCCAGATTGAGTACAGGAGCGAGTGATTTAAACTGTGTTTTAAATAAAAACCACGACACGTGATAGAGGGAATATTCTCCATATTAAAAGGAGTTTTGGTTCTAACCAACACCTGGAATTGAGATATTAGAAACTGCTTCTATTACTCACAGCTGAACAACAGAAATGTATGACAGATCACCTCAGGTAAACCTCATGTGCTTTATTCAGTGCTAAATGCTAACAATGTGAGTCTGAATAGATTATAAAACTTGCCGCTTCGTGACTGAGTGCATATTCTGTGCTTCTGAAAGGCTGTAGTGTTTATAGCAGCGGGGGACACATATATGACAACCGCTCAGCAAATGTGTTTTGGTGTTTCGTGACCCTTTAAGGGTGTCCCTGAGGGGGAAATCCCTGAGGTAAGGGATTTCATTAAGCAACAAACATCTTATCTGTCACCCTTTTTCTGAGTGCCTTTTTTCTAAGCGTTTCACTGTAGTTTCTGGCAACATACGACGACGGGCGCCGCAGTTGCTATAATTACATAAACAGATCGTAACGAACCACGAATGCTTGCCTTAAAACATCTCTGCAGTACACATCATCTGTGCCACTTTCTTTCCGTTAAGCAAGTCGAGACGTTCCCTTATCTAGTCGATCAAACTGGGCTGGGATCATGTAGAGACTTTTAAAGCTGCACTGAAACTGCGATTTCATATGGATGCACTCCTGCGCAGACGTGCTTATCAACACGTATATATTCGTTTATTTATTAAATGGTTTTATTAAATTATTTATTTACAGTCCAATGAGTCTTTTATCTAAAACATTTGTTTTGGATAAGAATGCTAGCATTCAGAGTGTCATTTGTTCAAGGGAGCTGATTAGGTCCCTTGAATGTTTGAAGAGGAAATGGCTACTAAGGACTAAGGGGAAATACTTAATGGCAGCCTTAAGTTGAACTTTTTTTCCATTTGCAACCCAATTTTTACTTTTAACCTTAAACTGAGGAACTTTTAGGTTAAAGGTGCAGTATGTAAGTTTGACACCCAGTGGTTGAACTAGGTATTGCACTCCTGGATCAAAACAAACACAAACAGAGGATGCCAGATTGAGTACAGGAGCGAGTGGAGTTTTGGTTCTAACAAACACCTCGAATTGATATATTAGAAACATTAGAAATATTGATATATTAGATATATTGGAAATTTCTCACAGCTGAACAACAGAAACCTATGACAGTGATCAGCTCAGGTAAACCTTGTGTGCTTTATTCAGTGCTAAATGCTAACAATGCAAGTCTGAATGCCATTTTACAGGACATTTATTGCCATATACTGAAAGTAGCAGCAGATAGTTCACCTCAGATCTGGACAATACAATAAACCCTTTGAGATTGAACTTTAGAACTGAACACATATGAGTGATTCAGCATCTACATTTAATGATGTTAAAGAGGGTTAACATGTAATAAATAGATTATAAACCGTACCATTACGTGAGTGAGTGCATATTCTGTGCTTCTGAATGGCTGTATTTACATTTCTGTCGTGTTTCGTCTGCTGCAAACAGCCAAACTGCTCATCAATGAGTATCTCATCATGAAGCGTGTTGTTAGGACACGAGATTACAATGTGACCTGCTCACCTAATGTTTACGCTCATAATATTTATTTACTAAATTTATAATATAATATTTAGTCTGATACTGTCCACTGACACTGTCTCATTTTGGTCACGGCCGCATGCTTTCAGAGTCTTTCTGAATGAATGAATGAAATACGCTGTTTTCCAACAAGGCAACCCAGAGTGCTGAATTATAATTGGCTAAACTGGCATTGTGCAGGTTAAATTTACCTAAACAAAGACAGCGCTCCGGCACGGAAAAACCAGAATATCTGACTTCAGCATTGTTTTTCAGATAAACGAGTCTGTTCACTTGAGATGTTTCTTAAATATCTGCACACATATTATGGTATTTTTATGCTTTAGAAGAGTCAAAAACTTACACACAGCACCTTTAAATTTGTTTTTAAATCTCTGTAAAATTGATTTTGATAATGTTTAAAGCACTAACAATGTAAGAGTAAGATTTTGGCCAAGGACAGAAAATAAGTAAAAACAACTAACCTATATTCAAGTAAGGCCCGCACAATATATGGTTTCAGCAACGATATCGCAATGTGTGCATCCGCAATGGTCACATCGCAGAATATGCAATGTTGGGATTATAGTTTAATATAGATTTCATAATGGAGTAAAAGTTGATCATCTGCATGCATTATTAAAGAGATAGTTCACCCAAAATGACTTCCCCTTTTCATTACACCCTTCACTTGTTTCAAACATTTATAAGTTCTCTTTTTTATAAATGAACACAGAAAGTATAATAACTCCTCTAGTATTGAAACAAGTAAAGTGTGAGTAAATAGTGAGTATTTTAATCTTTGAGTGAACTGTCTCTTTAAGGCTTGTGACTGTGTGAATATTTCAAAACATGTTAACAATTCGACCACAAGAGATTTATTGTAACTTTAATAAAGATTAAATAATATACAATGAAGACTATGCAGTGTTGATTATTTAATATCAGTACCTGAATAGTGAATACCTGAAAACTGTAATCCACTTTTATCTTTACTCTATTTTATTTATCTATGCTTGTCATTTACTTGTTATATATTATTGGAGATTCACTCCTCTACAAAATCCCCCCAATCAATCCAAATAAACCTGTTAAATAATCTGGTGAAATTGTATTCACATCGCACTATATATCACAGAAATACACAATATGGTAATGTCAGATTTCTCCAATATTGCGCAGCAATAATTCAAGAATACAGATATTTGTTCAACTAATTTCCATGACTTTTCCAAACCTTCTGGGTTTTTCTGTTTTTCCAAACCTTTTTGAGGTCTGGAAAATGCCCTGTCAAAATTCCATGACTTTCTTCTGGTTTTCCATGACCGTATGAACCCTGTCAAGGACTTTCCCTACTGTGTGTGGAGTCACGTGACCACGCTCTGTTAAGGCTCATTTAGAATTCTGGGTCCAATGCACGGGTATGGTCCAGCGCTGCCTTTGCAAGCTCAGATACCCACACACCTCTCAAAAAATGTACGTTTGCACCACACTGATGATGATTAGAAGCTGCACCAGAGATGCTTTGCGACGGCATATTTTCCATTACATTAAAATAATTATTTACATTAAAATATTTGTTTACAGAAGATTCAAGAAATGCACTGTTTAAACTATTATTTACAGGATATACAAGAGTTATTTAATTTAGAAGAGATTATTTTATACTTTCAATATGAAAAACTTTGAAAATAATAATTTTTTTTTCCAAAAGTGCAAACTAATTATTTTAACTTTTTTTATAAGACAAATGTGACTGATGGTTTTAGGAAACGTGAGTTTGAGTTTTGGTTGTTCAACGTTGGTGTTCAATAAAAAACATGGAGTTAGTTTCCACTGTTTTGCTGATGATACACAACTTTATATCTTCTCTCAACTGGATAACTTGTATGAATTTCCAAAGTTAACAGATTGTATAGCTAATATGAAAAATTGGATGACAAATAAATTCTTATTACTAAATTCAGATAAAACTGAGGTTTTACTGGACCCCAAAACCTCACACGCTAAAACCTAGAACACTGTTTATCCCTTGATGGATTCTTAGTTCAGTCCTCACCTTGAGTCAATAATTTGAGGCCAGATTTCAAGCATCTGTAAAACTGCATTTTTTTGAAATATGGCCAAACTTTGACATCTGCTATCAATGTCTGATGCGGAAAAGCGTATTCATGCTTTCATGACCTCTCGATTAGATTACTGTAATGCATTACTAGGCGGTTGCCCTGCTGGCCTAATTAACAAACTTCAGCTAGTTCAAATTGCAGCTGCTGGAGTCTTTCTAGAGCATTTGAAATATGATCATATTACTCCAGTTATTCATCATTGCATTGGCTCCTAATTAAATATCCTATAAATATTTTAATTTTATTGACTACCTACAAAGCCCTGAACAGCTTAGCTTCCCAGTATTTGAATAAGCTCCTAGTGTATTATAGCCCATCACATCCTCTACGCTCAATTAATTCTGGACACTTGATTATTGCCAGAATATCAAAATCAACAGTAGGTGGTAGATCTTTCTCATATCTGGCACCTAAACTCTGGAACAGCCTTCCTAGCACAGTTCAGGAAGCAGACACACACTGTCAGTGTAAAACTAGATTAAAGACACATCTCTCTGCATTAGCATACATAAAACATTTAAAATCCAAATCCTCTAAAGGATTGTTAGTCTGCATTATTTAGAGCAACCGGAGCTGGGAACACTTCCCTAAAGACAATATAATTTGAACAGCATCTGCGCTTATGTTAGTTTTTTTTTTTCCCCCATTTCCATAATCCTGGACCAGGCCGTATCCTGAGCAGCTGCTGTAGTGGTCATGGAGGAGTGGAGAGCATGAGACTGATCCTAGTAAAACCCCAGTAACAGACGAGTCCTCGCATTGATCCTGAAGGGCCAGCCTGAACACCAGCCGGTTCCCTTACCACCTGCAGCCTCTCCACGATGGACGTCCAGTGCTCTCCAGCCTCCGACGCCTAGACTGCAGCTCTGCACAAGACGTTTGGCCATAGGAGAAATGGTCGTGCCCAACTGAGCCTGGTTTCTCTCCAGGTTTTTTATTCTCCACTTTTGCCAATTAGTGAAGTTTTTCCTCCACTGTCGCCACTGGCCTGCATGGTTTGGGACAGTGGAGCTGCGCATCGATGGATTTGCTCTTCAGTGTTTGGACTCTCAGTAGTGAATATTAAACCACACTGAACTGAACTAAATATAAATACTGAAAACTGAACTGACACTGTTTACATTCACTATAATCTTCTATGTGAAGCTGCTTTGACATGATCTACAGTTGCAATCAGAATTATTCAACCCCCTGATTTATTAGCCCCCTGTTTATTTTTTTTCCCCAATTTCTGTTTAACGGAGAGCAGATTTCTTCAACACATTTCTAATCATAATAGTTTAATAACTCATCTCTAATAACTGATTTATTTTATCTTTGTCATGATGACAGTAAATAATATTAGACTAGATATTCTTCAAGACACTTCTATACAGCTTAAAGTGACATTTAAAGGCTTAACTATGTTAATGAGGTTAACTAGGCAGGTTAGGGTAATTAGGCAAGTTATTGTATAATGATGGTTTGTTCTGTAGACTATGGAAAAAAATAAATAGCTTAAAGGGGCTAATAATATTGACCTTAAAATGGGTTTTAAAAATAAAAAAACAGCTTTTATTCTAGCCAAAATAAAACAAATGAGACTTTCTCCAGAAGAAAAAAACTTCCTCCTGTCATTACAGGTTTAAATTATAAACATGTGAAAGTTCATAAAAAAAAAAAAATTGTAAGAAAAATCCTGCCACACTAAGTCAGCTTGATAAATTTAGAGGTTTCAAATTTTGTCATTTAAATATGAGGAGCCTTGTCCCCAAACTGGATGAATTTAAAATCATAATTGCTCAAACTAAAGCTCATGTTATGGCAATATCTGAATCATGGTTAACCTCTGATATACCAGATTCATTTCTTTCA
The DNA here is from genome assembly GCA_903798205.1 of Danio tinwini. Lineage (NCBI taxonomy): Eukaryota > Metazoa > Chordata > Actinopteri > Cypriniformes > Danionidae > Danio > Danio tinwini. The sequence continues at coordinate 10,117,082 of CAIGQZ010001236.1, read as the reverse complement.
ATAGAAAACTACTCATCGTACCGTAGAGACCGGACTGAGAAAATGGGTGGTGGAGTGGCAGTTTATGTAAACAAAAAATATCCGCATTCAATTACAAACATCTCAACTGAGTCAGAATCATTACAATTAGTTGTCAATCTATCAAACCAGCTTTCAGTTACTATCATTGTCACATACAAGCCCCCAAATGTCAGTGCGACGGCATACTTAATGCAGCTTGCTGACATGATAAAATGTGTTAAAATAAGGAGCTTGTAATCCTTGATGACATTAATATGAACTGGATTGACACCTCATCCAAATCTTTGAAAGCCATAGCTATAAAATTGGGTTTACATCAATTAATCAAGGCTCCAACTAGATTTGGTAAAACTCAAAATTCTATTTTGGATCTTATATTTACAAACCAGCCAACTAAGTATGGTATATCTGGAGTAATCCACACCTCAGTTTCTGATCATTCACTCATATATGTCATAAGGAAAACTTTTAAACACCCCAAAACCCATCAAAATAATTGTACATCAAAAGTACCAAACTCAAAATTACCTCAGTTTAATGCTGAATTTGGAGATACTGATTGGAGTAAAGAGATGTTATTGTCAAATCCTGACTGCATCTTATCAAATTTCTAAAGCAGAGTGGAGGAAACACAGCAGAAGTATACAACTACTTGCAAAATGTATGTCAGACACAACAAAATACCTTGGGTAACTTCTGAAATATTACAACTGTTAAAGAAAAAAGCCTCCTCTCTGAAGATATACAGATCTTCTAAAACACATGAAAATAAGCTTATATTTAGTCAATCCAGAAATAAATGTTACTCTGAATTGCATAAAGCTAAACAACTCTATTTTTAAAAATAAAATTAATCAAGCTGCTACCAATCCAAGAGCACTATGGCGAACTATTAAATCTATAACTGGTGAAAATATAAAAAAAAAACAATAACTTACAAATTACTATAAATGGTACTCTTCTCACTGATCATGAAAAAATTGCTAACTCATTCAATGAGTATTTCATTTCATCTGTACAAGAGCTGTCTTCTAAATTTTTAGCCTCTCCAATGCTCCCAGTACCACCGAATACTCTTCAACACTTTTCTTTTTCTAAGATCTCATAAAGTGAGTTATCCAATATTCTGAAGTCTTTTAGTATATCTCATGCTGCGACGTAAACAATTTAAACATGCATTTTTTGAAAACTCATGCAAGTACTATTGTACCACTTTTTCATCACTTAGTTAATTTGTGTATTAAGCTCCATAAATTCCCTGACATCTGGAAAACTGCTCAGATTATTCCAATATTCAAATCTGAGGACCCAACTAGTGTCTCTAATTATCGGCCAATTTCAATTCTCCCTACATTTTCTAAGTTACCTGAAAAAGCATTGTATAATCAGTTAATTGAGTATCTTGAAGACAATAATTTGCTTAGTGATAGCCAGCATGGCTTTAGACCAATCCGGTCAACCATGTCAGCATTGCTTTTATTTACTGAACATATACGCACTGCACTAAATAAAGGTCATGTCACTGGAGCTGTATACATAGATTTTAGAAAAGCCTTTGATACAGTTAATCATACTATTCTTTAAAACAAATTGATCTCTTTTAATCTCTCTTCTTCTGCAATTGATATGTTTTCATCATATTTATCTAATAGATTTCAGGTTGTTAAAATTGGTACAACAACATCGCAGGCATTGGGTTGTTCTATGGGGGTTCCACAGGGAAGTATTTTGGGACCTTTACTTTTCCTGATGTATATCAATGACCTCCCTCAGGTAATTAAACATTCAGATTCTTTATTGTATGCTGGTGACTCTGTACTTTTTGTGTCTGGATCAAGTACAGACACAATTAACAATAAATTAAATACAGATCTTCAGCATTTACATCAATGGCTGCAAGACAATCATTTGACTATTAACGTTAAGAAAACAGAATGTATGTACTATTATTCACCTAGGCGAAAATTGTCCATATCCTATCCTATCATTTTCTCAAATCACAAACTTTCCATTGTATCCACATATCAATATTTGGGAATCAGTCTGGATTCTCATCTCACTTATTGTGCCCATCCTCAAAATGTTTATAAAAAGCTGAAACAAAAGCGATTTGTTTATGGGAAAATTAGAACAAATTTGTCTTTTTCTGTTTCTGAAACTTATCTTCATGCCATAATCTTGTCTACCTTGTCTTACTGTTTGCCTGTTTGGTCTCTCACCACAAATGATATCTTGGAGCCAATAGCTAGATTGTACAATAGGGCGTTTAAGATCCACAATAGACTTTCTGGATGGACACATCACTGTTTGGCTCTATCACTCTCTAATGCTTTATCATTTCAAAATGACATTATAAACACAGGGATTAAACTGTATTATACATTTTTTAATAGTGCTACCTCACCAGCCCTCTGTGCTTTGATACCAAAACTTAACACAAGGACTGATCGTTCCACCAGATCTGCAACAAATGGATGTTTGCCGTTACTTGCTTTTAAAAACGAGATCTTTCTTTTATGTATTCACAAAAGCCTGGAATGAGATCCCACAACATCTAAAAACAATACCAACATTAAGACATTTTAAAAAATCCCATGCTCATCATCTGATGGTGAACTATCGCTGTAGCCACTGAGTTAGTAGCCTGCTTCCCTCTATTTTGTATGTTTGGTAATTGTTTGCATTGTTCTCATGTGTTGATAGATGCTGTGTCTGTATGTTTCTATGTTCTGCAGAGCAGGAACCTGCTGAAAAACAGCATTCATGCTGAGTCAGGCCCGATTCCTTATCTTTTCCTGTTTAAAAATTATAAATAAAAAAATGAATAAATAAATAAATATTATCAGACATACTGTGAAAATTTCCTTGCTCTGTTAAACATCATTTGGGAAATATTTAAAAAGAAAAAAAAGTTCAAAGGGGGTTCAATAATTCTGATTGCAACTGTACATTGTAAAAGCACTAGAGAAATAAAGATGAATTGAATTGAATAAATAGTAAATAGTGTGTTTCCTTCAATTATTTTAAAATCAAGTAATGCACCCTTCATTCAGAAATCTCCAACTTGTAATATGTGAACATATTTACAAAACCTTTCAGTAAACTATGAGGGCAATACATAAATAAATAAATTAATTAATCATTCATAAATCATAATCAAGTTAAAATGTTCAATTAATCGAGATTTAGATTTTAGGCCAAACCGTCCAGACCTACCGCTCACTGCACATCAGCTGCACCTTCAGCAAACCTCCTAATACCTGCAGAACGAGGACTTTTATGATCATTTATGAGTGTCATAAGTGCTGGATCTGTTCAGCAAAATATTTCACTGTATGTCACTGCATCCCAAACCACAAAAAATTATGCAAAACAACAATACTAAAGCAATGTCCACTGTGCTGAGCGAGGGTGCTTCTCTTCTGTTAAATTGAACAGTTGCATTATCAAGATGTAAACGTGTTCTGGCTCGGAAGATTAAGATGAAGTGTGAGTGCGGGCCAAGGGGAAGAGGGGAGGGGGGGCAATCCTGCCCAGGTACCCTTACACACTACCCTTACACACTTTCTCTCTCTCTCTCTCTCTCTCTCTCTCTCTCTCTCTCTCTCTCTCTCTCTCTCTCTCTCTCTCTCTCTCTCTCTCTCTCTCTCTCTCTCTCTCTCTCACATACACATACAGCACACACACACATGCCAAAGCAATATTGAAATATGTAGAGAAGTTAAAAGATCAAAACAAAAGAATAGAAACAAGAGATCATAACAATTTAAAGTTAAATAAACAGTGAAACAAATGAGAACACGTGAACATCTCTCTCTCACAGACACACACACAGTAAAAATGTGATCTTCAAAACCCCTCAGTATTAACGCACCTGGAAATTTTTCCAGAGTTTTCCGCCACTCCCTGTGCTCTGGAGTTCAGGAAGTGAACTGGATGACAGTCCTGAAAGATTTCCTGCAGAAACAGCAGATGAAGGGAGAGAAACACACACAGGCACGCACGCACGCACGCACGCACGCACGCACGCACGCACACACGCACACACACACACACACACAAACGACTGAAAATTAGACCTGCAGGACATCAACACTGATCCTGTGTCTCCATCTAGAGGTGGATTACTAAATGACAGTTAAGACTGATCCATTCATTCATTCATTTTCCTTCAGCTTAGTCCCTTCATTTATAAGGGGTCACCACAGCGAAATGAACCGCCAACTTATCCAGCATATGTTTTACACAGCGGATGCCCTTCCAGCTGCAACCCAGTACTGGGAAACACCAATTCCCACTCATTCACTATAGCCAATTTAGTTCATCAATTCCCCTATAGCGCATGTGTTTGGACTGTGGGGGAAATGCGAGCACCCGGAGGAAACCCACGCCAACACAGGGAGAACATGCAAACTCCACACAGAAACACCAACTGACCCAGCCGAGACTCAAACCAATGACCTTCTTGCTGTGAGGCAAACAGTGCTAACCACTGAGCCACCATGTCACCACAAAACTGATCCATATGAAGTAAAATAAAATCAAAATATAGTAAATGATGTAAAGCATGTTCATTAATTTTTACTGCACTACTAGTAAAAACATTAATACAAAGAAATAAAAATTAAATAATCTAATTTAATAAATAAAATGTATTGCTTTTACGATACAAACATATGAACAGTAAAAAAATATATATTTTTAAATTATTTAAATAAGTAAATAAGTACATAAATAAATAAATAAGTAAATAAAAAATAAATAAGTAAATAAATAAAAAAGTAAATAAATAAATAAATAAGTAAATAAAT
>CAIGQZ010001236.1:10049024-10059188 GCA_903798205.1 Danio tinwini | reverse complement strand
ATATTTATATTTTATATTATTATTTTATATATTTATATTCTACTCTATATATTTCTATTCTATTACTAATATATTATTATTATTATTATTATTAATATTATATATATATATATATATATATATATATATATATATATACACACATACATACATATATACATATATACATACATTTACCACTCACAAATCTCTCTTTTAAACTCATGTTTTTTAATAGGAAGCTTTACAATATTATATTTGTGCATATACATTAGATTAGTCAGTACTGAAGCCAAATCTGGAGCTTATTTAACAAAATAACTTATGATAACTGTCCAAAACTAGTACAGCCAAATTTATAATGTTATAGAAAAATATTAAAAACTAATTTAAAAAAAGGAAAAATCAAGAGAAGCAAAAAAAAGGAAAGAGTTTGTTAAAAAAATTTTTATAGGTTGTAAACTTTTTTGCAATATTTTGCTTGAATTTAGATATATTATCTTTTAATTTCTAAATATGTTTAGTGACTAAAATATTATTTTAATAAATATATCTGTTCAATAAATCTGTTTAAATCTGCAAATATATACTGAGAAATGGATAAACATATTCATTTTCAAAATGGGGTGCTCGGTTATGCTGAGTAATAGATATGTAATAATAATAGTATAATAGAAATAAATAGAGTAGAATATAAATATATAAAATAATAATACAAAATAAAAAAGAATAATATGTATATATAAATAATAGTAATAGAATAGAAATATATATGACATAAATATATAATAATATATAAATAAATAATATAATAATATAAAAATAAATATAATAATATAACAAACCATAAATGTATATAACATTAGCAATAGAATGAAAATATATAGAAAACATTTATATAAAATATAAATATAACATAAATAATAAAAATAATACAACATTTTACTTACAATTTTATTTTCATTTTAAAACATTTTGTAACATTACTTATTTATTTCTTAAACAAAAAAAATGAAAAAGATAAAAAACAGACAGAAATCCTGCCTTGCTGAAATGCTAAAATTAAATATAGATAACTACAATTACTCATAATTATACAAAACTAACATGAGACAAGCACATACCAAAATTAGCTTAAAAAAAATAACTGAAATAAAGTCTCAAATGATAAAAATAAGCTAGTTCAAAATATTATTAGTATATAAACTGATGTTATTGTAGTACTAGTTATATAATAACATTATTTGCACCAGACTGCAATTTATTATTGTGGTGTGATTAATGTTACCTATTAACATCTATAGTCATCTATAAAATACTCTCAAAAATGAATGCAGAGTTATTTTCCCCAGCCCAAATATTTCTCATATGACACTGTGGTTTAGCAGCCTACACTCCTCCTTACATCAAATCAACTCAAAGTCAACTCAAATCAATGTGCAAATAATTGTAATTACGATAATGAACATTTTGACAGATAAACCCTTCCAGGAGGACAAGAGCTAATGTGTTTCTGCACTCTATTCATATTTCTCTGACAGTAGATATCAAGAGTTCAAAAACCAGAGAGCTCAAGAAACAGACGTCATTTTCAGATCCCATTTTGGCAGCAGAACCATTTATTACCAAGAACAAGAATATCAAACGAACAGAGAGAACGAGAAAAAAATGATTCAGTATTCACCAGATTCATCTCTGTTACGACACTCAACAGCAAAGATCTTTCCTTCTGTCGCTGCTTCAAGTTTCAGCTTGAAAACATCAACCTAAGGCAGAGGTGTGCAATACTGACATCACTGGAGTTTCCTATAATAACCGTAAGAAAACAGTATTTTGCATTTTGGGCTGGTCTTGGTTGGTCCAGTCTTGTTATGGATAAATAAATAGGAAACAAAAAACAGCAGTATGTGCGAAAGACCCGGTCTTTAATTCAATCGATTAATTTAAAACAGCTGATTCATTCAGATACAAAGGAAATGAATCACTGACTCAAATGAATCGTTTAGAAATAGATTCTTTGAGGCTCATACATTTTCTGCTCTGACTTTTTGAAATCATTTTCATTCGCAAAAACTGGCACTAGGTGTAAAAGTCTCAGTCATTTATTCAATCGATTCATTCAAAACAGCGGACTCCTTTAGAAACAAAGCAGCTCACTAACGGTGCTAAAAACAGATCAATGCAGGAACTTTATAAATGAACTGTTGAATCACTGGCTCAAATGAGTCATTCAGAAGCACTGAGGCTTTGAGATGCATATATTGTCATCTCAGATAAACCCTTATTAGTTTTTAGATAAAACAGTATTTTGTGTTTTGTGCTGCTCTTGGTTGGTTTAGTCTTGTTAAGGATAAATAAATAAGAAACAAAAACCAGCAGTAGCTGCGAAAGATTCAATCATTATTTAAATCGATTCATTCAAAACAGCTGATTCATTTAGAAACAAAGCAAATGACTCACTATGTCAAAAATGGATCAAAAAGAAACTTTATAAATGAACTGTTGACTCACTGACTCAAATGAATCATTCAGAATCAGATTCACTGAGGCTCTGAGATGGATAATCTTTCTGCTTCGGCTTTTTAAACTGTTTTCATGGCAAAATACCCAGACTGAAACCAGCAATATGTGTGAAAGTCTCAGTCATTTATTCAATCGATTCATTCAAAACTGCTGATTCATTTAGAAACAAAGCAAATGACTCACGATTCTGAGTGTTGCTCTGAAATGTACACATTTTCTGTTCTGATATGTTGTTTTTTTTTTAGCTATTTTCATTAGCAAAACAGAAAATCCAATCAAAAAATGGCAGTATTTGTACAAGTCCCGGCCTTTTATTCAATCGATTCATTCAAAACAGCTGATTTATTTAGAAAGAAAGCAAATGACTCACTGAATCCAAAATGGATAGATGCAGGAACTTTATAAATGGATAGTTGAATCACTGACTCAAATGAGTCATTCAGAAAAAAAGATTCATTGAGGAAGGAAACAATGCAGTGTTGCTCTGGGGTGCATACATATTTGTAGTTATTTATACTAGCTTTGTTTAACTAATTTCATTGGCAATACAGAAAAAAATATATGAAAACTGGCTCAAGATGCGAAAAAGTCAGTCTTTTCATTTAATCGATTTGTTCAAAACTGCTAAACCATTTAGAAACAAAGCAAATGACTCACGGTGCCAAAAATGGATCAGCACAGGAACTTTATAAATGAACTGTTGAATCACTGACTCAAATGAATAATTCATAATCAAATTCAACAAAGTTCTGAGATGCATACATTGTTTGCTCTGGCTTTTTAAACTATTTTTAATGTAAAAAAAAAAAAAAAAACAGACCAAAACCGGCAGTAAATGCAAGTCTCAGTCATTTATTCAATCTATTAATTTAAAACTGCTGATTTATTTAGAAACAAAGCAAATGATTCACTGTGCAAAATATGGATCAGCACAGGTACTTTAAAAACAAACCGTTGAATCACTGACTCAATTGAATCATTCAGAATCAAAAGCACTGAGGCTTTGAGACACATTTCATCTCAGATAAACCTTCATTATTTATAAGATAAAACCGTATTTTGCATTTTGTGCTGGTCTTGGTGGGTTTAGTCATGTTATGAATAAAAAAATAAACAACAAAAACCAGCAGTAGGTGTGAAAGACAGAGTCTTTAATTCAATCGATTCATTCAAAACAACTGATTCATTAAGAAACAAAGCAAACAATTTACTGTCCCAAAAATGGATATATGCAGAAACTTTATAAACAAACTGTTGAATCACTGACTCAATAATTCAGAATCAGATTCACTGAGGCTCTGAGATGCATAATCTTTCTGCTCCGGCTTTTTTAACTGTTTGCAATGGCAAAATACCCAGACTGAACTCGGCAATAGGTATGAAAGTCTCAGTCATTTATTCAATCGATTCATTCAAAACTGCTGATTCATTTAGAAACAAAGCAAATGACTCACGATTCTGAGTGTTGCTCTGAAATGTACACATTTTCTGCGCTGATATGTTGTTTTTTAGCTATTGTCATCAGCAAAACAGAAAATCCAATCAAAAATGGCAGTATTTGCACAAGTCCCGGCCTTTCATTCAATCGATTCATTCAAAACAGCTGATTTATTTAGAAAGAACTCAAATGACTCACTGAATCCAAAATGGATAGATGCAGGAACTTTATGAAGGGATAGGTGAATCACTGACTCAAATGAATCATTCATGAACAGATTAATTGAGGAAGAAAACAATGCAATGTTGTTCTGGGATTTCTACCTATTTCTTACTAGCTTTGTTTGAACTAGTTTCAATGGCAAAACAGAAAAAATAGACAAAAACTGGCTCTATGTGTGAAAGTCATTTAATTAATTTGTTCAAAACAGCTGATTCAGTAGGAAACAAAGCAAATGACTCACTCTGCCAAAAATGGATAGATGCAGGTACTTGAATAAGTGAATAAATCACTGAATCAAGTGGTTTGTTCTGAAACAGATTCATAAACAAAGCAGCACAGTGTTGCTCTGAAATGCACACATTGTCTGTTTATGTAAATTATTCTCATATGCGAAACAAAATACAAACAATATTGTGTCTGAAATGTATCTCACTTAATATTTAAACTTTCTTTTAATTGAACTGTTGTAAAAACACCCAAAATAAAATCAAGCACTGATCTTCAGGAAAACAGCACTCTTTCGTGTGCGATATTACTGAACTATATAATATCTTAAAAATATAAAAACATACACCACACTGCAATATTTTGAACTTTCAGAACTTGAATTATTAGTTTATTCTAATATCCCATACTCATTACGTGTAGACTCTCTGTTTATTATTTTCATAAAACTCCATAATGTCACCAATTAAAGGAATAGTTCACCCAAAAATTGTAATTTCCCCACAGGGTTTCTGCAGGCTACACCAAGTTAAATTTAAGACTTTAAGACATTTTTAAGACCATTATGAATAAGATTTTAGACCTGTACAGCACTAAATGCTAAAGAGTTTGTTTAGAATATTACTGTTGGGAAAGATTTTCCCTTGCCCTGTAAAAAAAAATAAACATAATTGAATACATTTAATAATACAATGATAATAATTTCATAATAAAAAAATGTAGGTCAGGTCAGTATCCTCAGCAGGAAATCCATAGAGAACTTTTAAACAAATGTTACTGTAAGGAAAGTAGGTAAACAGTTATGATAGACAGAGTTAAAATGCAATATTTAAATAGAAAGTGAAACGTTTCATTGAGATGGATTGTTGGTGATTGTATGCGTGTTGGCCAGATTGGGAAGCTATCCATGAACAAAGGAAAATTAAAACTTGTTAAATAAATGTAAGGCCTATGAGTAGATTTAAAACCTTAAGGTCTAATATTTAGTTAAGATTTGAGATATTTTAGGACTTAAGACTTCTCAGAAACTCATAATTTATTCACCTTCAAGCCAACCTTGGGGTGACTTTTTTCTGTCAGATAAACACAGTTGAAGAAATTTTACATTTTATCATGGTCTTCCATGCTATATATACTACTTCAGTATAGGTGACCATAGGTCGAGGTGGACACCCATGACATGTGGAGTCCCACAAGGCTTGATTCTGGCACCTCTCCTGTTCAACCTTTATATGCTCCCTCTGAGCCAAATAATGAGAAAGAACCAAATCTCCTACCACAGCTATGCTGATGACACTCAGATCTACTGAGCCTTACTGCCTAATAACTACAGCCCTATTGACACCCTCTGCCAATGCACTGATGAAATGAACAGTTGGATATGCCAACACTTTCTTCAGTTAAACAAAGAGAAAACTGAAGTCATTGTGTTTGGGGAACAGAGATGAGGCTCTCAAGCTGAATGTGTACCTTGGGTGTCAAACAACAAAAAACAAAGTCAAGAATTTTTGTGTGATTCTGGAGTCAGATCTGAGTTTCAATAATCATGTCAAAGCAGTTAGTAAATCAGCATACTATCATCTCACACACACTCCAGGAATTAGATGCTTAATTTCCAGTGAGGACTTAGAGAAACTTGTTCATGCTTTTATCAGCAGCAGGGTGGATTACTGTAATGGACTCTTCACTGACCTTAAAGACAGTCAGACAGTTGCAGCTCATCCAGAACGCTGCGGCCAGGATTCTGACCAGAAGCAGGAAATCAGAGCACATCACACCTGTCCTCAGGTCTTTACACTGGCTCAGTTAAATTCAGAATAGATTTTAAAGTATTATTACTTGTCTATAAATCACTAAATGGTCTAGGAGCTCAATACATTACAGATATGCTCACTGAATACAAACCTAACAGATCACTCAGATCTCTAGGATCATATAAACTAGAAACTCCAAGAGTTCAGTCAAAGCAGGGTGAATCAGCTTTCAGCTACTAACAGCGCCCCCTGCTGCTGGAATCAGCTTCCAGAAATGATCAGATGTGCTCCAACATTAGACACATTCACATCAAGACTGAACACACACCTGTTTAGCTGTGCCTTTACTGAATGAGCACTGTGCCACAGCTCACAGATCACACTATTATGTCTTTCTTTTCTTTTTCAGTCTTTTATAACCTGTTTAACACATTTTTTGTTATTTTTATTCTTTGTTGCTTTTATGCTCTTATATACTTGTCTCTTTTATTCCTGTTTATATACAGCACTTTGAGTTAAAACTGTGTATGAAATAAACTTGCCTTGCCCATATAATGGTGTCAGATCGGGACTTTTATTTTGAAGTTTTATTTATGAAGTTTACTTTTATAAGCTTCAAAATAAAAGTCACTATGCAATGTCATTGTTGGCCTTATTCTGAAATGCACTTGTTTTTAAGCTTGTTTTAGAACTTTTGATTAAGTTACCTACCGGAGAAATAATAATAAACGGCAGAAAATGGTCAAACTACTGTCTCTACAAACAAGTGTGTTCATGACTATGCATTAAAAGTAGACTAATATAATACGAAAATGTCAAATTGTGACATCAAGCAGCAGAACATGTTGTTTTTGACATCTAAAAATCAATGGAAGTGAATGAGAGCGGAAGTCTCCTTTTACAATGGCCGGGCCCGCCAAATTACAATGGCTGGGCCCACTCGTACATCAAGAATAAGTTCAATATAGCATAGAAGAATCAGGATACAACTTAAAACTACTCCGACTGTGTTTGTCTGACCAAAAAAAAAAAAAAAAAAGTCATATACACAGAGAAAAACTTGAGGTTTAGTAAATTATGGGGTAATTTTCACTTCTGGCTGAACTAATCCTTTAAGTATCGCACACCCCTATTATCAGAAGCTGGGTGGTAGGGACGGGGGTGGTTTATACAGTCCATCAGCTGTCAATCAGCCCCTCAGCCGGGCTATGATTGGTCAGAACGCAAATCTCAGTCCCTCCCCCTTACTGCCAGTTAAAAGTGCGTCCTATGAGCCGGTAGAAGTTCCGATTGTGTTGGTGCAGATACGAACGCAGCTGCCGCAGCACATTAGTGTTCACCGGAGGATGCGGACGCCCTTTAGACTCATGCAAACAGCGCTCGTGACCATCGCTTCGGATGCAGTAGAAGCCTTTAGTTTGGTTAAAGTAGAAGTTGGAGGCTTCAATCCGTGGCGGCAGATCTAAGAAGCGCTCGACTCTCTGGAGCTCCGGGAGCGGGTCGTGGATCAGCGTATCTCCGTCAACAATATGAATCTGCTCCAGGGGAAAGTGCTGGAGCCAGTTCCTCATGTGCACGTCATACAGACTGCGCTGGATGGCCTTATAGCGTGTATTCAGCGCTCCGTTCTTCACCAGCATGTTCTCGATGGCCTGCACGGGCTTGTGGTTCTCCAGCCGGTTGAAATAGACCTGCGTGTAATCCGAGATCACCCGCTCTGTGGGATCCCGAAGGATCAGCAAGAGTCTAATAGACGAATTCATTGCGTGAATCCTCGCCGGCGCCACTTGAGATGTGAAATACCCTGGCGTTTTCTCAATGGTGATTTGAGTTGGGTAGGAATACGGCATTTGCTCTCGATACCATTCAAAACCCTTACTGTAGTTCTCATCCCAATCAAAGAAGTGGACTTCAGTGGCAGCCGCCGCCACTTCAGGATGGATATCCAGCATCTCCAGCAGGGCTCGGGTGCCTCCTTTACGGACGCCGATGATGATGCTGTGGGGTGTGTGTTTGGAGGATCCCGGAGGCGGAATCAGTGACGGAGTGACAGAATCGTTTGAGGGATCTCCAGGAGCCGGTGTGGAGCCGCCAGGCCACCGCTGAATGTATTCTGGAGGAGCGGCGTATGTGCGGAGCACCAGGAATAACACATAACTCAGAAGATTGGCCATGGAGAGGGTGGAGAGAGACAGACAGAGGTGGAGTTGTGTTCGAGGGTTTCGGTCACAAATGAAAGTCAATGGAGGTCAATGAGGGCCTTTTTGAGTTTGGTGTTCAAGGACGGGGTGAAGCCACCAGTCCACTGCACATCTGGAAAACACAAGAGGAAAAAAAAGAAGATAAGTAACGCAAGCATAGCTCTAACAGTCAAACAGAGAGTTCAAACATGGTCGAGTAAAACTCTTGAACCTAAACATCTAAAGAACAATTCTAATCCCAATTCTAGCCCTTAGCCCTTCCACTTAACCCTCATTTTGCACATTCACATGAAGGGGTGTCCCAATTCTCTTTAGCTTGAAGGAAGGGCTAGATATTTTTCAGTACCACACTCAAAACCAAGGGCTACGAACATTTCCATCTACATCAGCAGCATGGTTGCAAATGGAAGTAAGGAAAATTAATATTTTTTGTCATTATTATGAATTTTCCAACAAACAAGCACATGTTTTAATACATTCATAACTGCCTTCCTGTTTTACCGTCATGCTTTTAAAAAACGCTAAAATAAAAACTGCTAAATTTAACTATCTATAATACATAATAATAACTCCTGTACAGCAGTCCTACCACATTCTGACACTCGATGACACTCCAACACCCTGTCAGAAAAGTCTAGTGTCTGAGAATGAGCTTTTACAGTGTCTGCTATAATGTTAATGCTGTTTTCGTGTTTACATACTGTAGATAAATATGGCCACGGTGTAAATGCACAGTACAGTTAATATAATATGGCTTCAGTGATTTCCTGAAGATACATACCAAACAATAACACAACTGGAATAACTACAGCAGTCGCCATCGTCTGATCTCATATGAAGCAAGAGATCGAGATGACATATGATGACGTGTGCAGGTGCTGTAGTGCTGTCCCATTTCTTAGGGGTACATTTTGAAGCACACTCTCTTTCAAGGGCCAAGGGGAAGGGGTACAACACAAGTACATCTTATTGAACATCATTTATTTTCATCACCAATTAACACAGTAGAACAGTTCCTCAAGCAGTTTGTGATGCATTGTGGAAACAGGAGATGAGCCCCTGGTCTAATGCACCACCTGGCTTGAGAAACCCTCTCTCAAAGACTTACTTTAGTCATTATTTGGGCAGCACACATATTCTGAATGCCTTCAGCAGAATTCAAATGAGCCATTTTAATCTAGATTAATTCCAAGATTACAGAGAGATTAATCTAGATAAAAAAATTAATCTATGCCCATATACAATATAAACATTCACACTCATCAACTCAAGGTGCTGATAATTTGTATGCATTTAGCTGATAATAACTTTTTGTCTGAAACTGGACAGAAGAAAATCTGATGCAGCTGTGTTGTAGCTGTGAAATAACTCATCATATAGCGCAGTGATAGTGTAGCTGTGATGCACCCAAAACCTGCCAGAACTACTTTAGCTGTGCCTTTATCTGACAATAAACAAACACCTTAGAATGCTTACCAGCCAATTAAGCACTTAACAGCCCAGTACACTCTCTGAAATAAAGGTACGCAAGCTGTCATTGGGGTGGTACCTTTTCAAAAGGTACAAATTTGTACCTAAATGGCCCTTATTAATACCTTAAAAGTACAAAAGGGTTCATCTTAAAATTTGTAGGTACTAATATATACTTTTGATGTACCAATATGGACCCTTTAGGTACAAATTTGTACCACCCCAGTGACAGCTCTTGTACCTTTATTTCTGAGAGTGTAGTTTAAATACACATACACCATTTCCATCATTCCATGATTATTCAGTTCATCTCTATCACGTTTACTCCTATACACAGACACACACACACACA
>CAIGQZ010001236.1:9930640-9951500 GCA_903798205.1 Danio tinwini | reverse complement strand
TATATATATATATATAAATAAATGCTGTATATTTGCTGTATACAACAGCATATGTTATATATATGCTGTATTTTATAAAAAAAAAAAAATCCATATCTGACCCAACGTTAGGTTAAACACAACCCAGCCTTTATAATGTGTAAGAATTGTAAAATGCATTTACAGTCAAACAAGCTTCATTAATTTTCTCCAGATTTTTAGCCATTTCACTGTGAGATTGTCCAAGAAGAGATGCAAACTTGAGCTAAAACAGCAGAAATAATACAAAACTGATCTGGCAAACCCGCAGACGTCTGCACTGCAAACTATTCATTTATTTGCATTGTATTACATAATACATTTGGGGTTTAGAGTTTCTCGTTCCCTGCATGCAAAGTCAGCTAAATGAGGAGAACCCAAACCTATCATGCATACATCTAGATCACATTTTATTTTTATAGATTTTATTATTTTATTATTGAATAAATATATATATATATATTATAAATAAATAAATAAATTATAAATTATAAATAAATAAATATAATTAGTCTAAAATTATTCAATTTAATTTACATATTTTTTTCATTGCTGTATTATGTAATGCTTAGTCCTACATTCTACTATTATATAATAGTTTAATGTTATATATAATAAATACATTTTTTTATTTAATTTAATTTACACTGCTGTATTACATAAATCTTAGTCTGACATTCATCATTTAAAATTCATTCATTCATTTTCCTGCAGCTAAGTCCCTTGTTTATTAGGGGTCACCACAATTTAATGAACCGCCAACTATTCCAGCATACTTTTTACTCAGCGGATGTCCTTCCAGCAGCAACCCAGTACTGGGAAACACTCATACACAGACAATCATACACTACAGCCAATTTAGTTAATCAGTTCCCCTATAGCGAATGTGTTTGGACTGTGGGGGAAACCAGAGCACCTGGAGGAAACCCACACCAACACGGGGAGAACATGCAAACTCCACACAGAAATGACAACTGACCCAGCCAGGATTTGAACCAGCGACCTTCTTGCTGTGAGGTGATCATGCTACCCACTGTGCCACCGTGCTGCCCCATAATTATATATAATAATTATTTATTTTTTATATAACTATTATAGACAATAATTTAATATAAAATTTTTGTATTTTTTACATTGCTGTATTATACTGAATTGTTTACATTGATGCATTACATAATTCCTAGTCCTGCATTCTAACCTTTTAAAATTATTTATAATTATTATCTATAATTATTAAATTGAACTAAATTTAATTTTAAAAATATTGTTGTATCATAAACATTTCATTCATTTATTCATTCTCTTAGTCTCTTTATTAATCTGGAATCGCCACAGCGGAATGAACCGCCAACTTATCCCGCATATGCCTTATGCAGCGGATGCCCTTCCAGCTGCAACCCATCACTGGGATACCTCCATACACACAATCACACACACACACACACTCGCACACTCACTCGCACACGCACGCACACTCACGCACGCACGCACACGCACGCACACGCACGCACGCACACGCACACACACGCACGCGCACACACGCACGCACACGCACACGCACGCACACACACGCACACACACACACACAATTTAGCTTCCCTAATTCACCTACAGCACATGTCTTAGGACTTATTTGGGAAACCGGAACAATGAACCCAACTTTGAGCTCGTCCATATGACCCAACATTTTGTGTAAGAACTGTAAATAGTACAATGCATGTTATTTGTTTTATTTATTTAAAAGCTGATTTCAAGCCATTTCACTGATGCAACCTCAAGCTAAAACAGCAGAAATAATATAAAAACTGGCAAAACCTCAAACATCTGCACAGCCGAACTCTCCAAAAACCCAATCTGCTCCTGTAGCAACTGTACGTCCAAGAAAAAGACTGATCAGCCCACATTAAATACTGCAGATTGAATCCGACACGCATTAAAAAGCGAGCATGTAAACCACCATCGCTGCCGGACCTCCTGAGGGGAAAAACGTCCAGATTTTCTCTCCCGAAAAAAAATAAATCAGAATACATTTACATGCTTAACAATGAGCCGTTTCCCTCAGCTCGCAATTGCCCTGCTTTAATTCAACTAACACAACCTCATCAAATATTAATATCGCTCTCGAGTCGCTGTCTCTGAAGGAAAAAGAAATGGGAGAGGAGATTATGGAGAAATAAAACAAATAAGCAAAAAAAGCCTCCGTGGTTCCAGTCAATGCAAACGAGCGGAAACTGAATGAACTCGCAAGCTTTATCATCTGATTTATCAAGCTTTTATTAACGCAGTTTTGCTCTCTAAATCACGTCTTGCTGAAGTAGATTTGTTCTTTTAAACACAGCACATTTCGTTCTGTAATTACAGGCAATTAGTGGGTTTTAATCGCAAACTTTTAATCTAATAAACGGAGCGCGCGTGTGATTCAGTCTAATTCATTTGCTCTTGATGTTAATTTTGGCACTCTTATGTAGCTTTGACAGAGCACTCGGTGGAGGATCAAAATAGTGAATAAAGTTTGCTCTCGTCACCTGCTCCTGTGTGTTTTTTTACTTTATTCTTAACTTTTTTATTTTTGTTTTGTTACTTTGTTTGTTTTATTTTATTTAGTTTTATTTTAGTAAAATTTTATTTTAGTTTATTTTTGTTTGTTTTATTTGTATGTTTTAGTTTATTTTATTTCGATTTGTTTTATTCTATTTTTGTTTATTCATTCATTTTATTTATGTTTTATTATATTTTATGTTTGTTTGTTTTATTTAGTTTGTCTCTTTTATTTTGTTTGTTTGTTTTTTGTTTGTTTTATTTTTGCTTCTTTTAATTTTGTAATTTATTTGTTTGTTTAAGTTTATTTTGTTTGTGTTTGTTTTGTTTTATTCTATTTTTTGTTTATTCTATTTTATTTTAATTTGTTTGTTTTATTTTCGGTTTGCTTTATTTTGTTTTATTTTTGATTCTTTTTTATTTATTTTATTTAATTTTTGTTTGCTTGATTTCATTTTGTTTGCTTCATTAAATTTTTTTTTCTTTATTTTGTTTTATTATATTTTTGTCTATTCAATTTTATTTCATTTTATTTGTTTGCTATATTTATTTTTTTTTTCGTTTTATTTTATTTGTTTATTTTTGTCTGTTTTGTTTTATTTGTTTGTTTTATTTTTGTTATTTTATTTTGTTTCTGCTTATTTTGTTATATATTATTTGTTTTGTTTTATAGTTTCTTTTATTTGTTTGTTTGTTTTATTTAATTTTTGTTTGTTCATTAGTTCATTTATATTTTTTTATTTAAACTTAATTGATGTTTTGGCATTGAAATATTATGATTAGCGAAACACATTACAATATTACAGCTTCATTCATTCATTTTTAATTTTAATCATTTATTTATACATTTATCAATTTATTCATTCATTCATTAACAAATGAATCACACTCATGTACCTTTAAATTCAACGCCCACTGAAGGATAATTAAACAATATTTCATTCATTCATTCAGTAATTAGTTTGTTTATTTAAAATTCATTCATTCATTTTCGACTTAGTCCCTTTATTAATCCAGGGTCGCCACAGGGGAATGAACCGCCAACTTATCCAGCACATGTTTTACACAGTGGATGCCCATCCAGCTGCAACCCATAACTGGGAAACATCCATATATAGTCATTCACACTCATACACTACAGACAATTTAGCCTACCCAATTTACCTGTACTGCATGTCTATGGACTGTGGGGGAAACCGGAGTACCCAGAACAAAACCCACACGAACGCAGGGAGAACATGCAAACTCCAAACAGAAACGCCAACTGACCCAGCTGAGGCTCGAACCAGCGACCTTCTTGCTGTGAGGAGACAGCACTACCCACTGCACTGCCTTTATTTATAATTTTTATATTAATTATTTATTTATTAATTCAGCAATTTATTAATTCAATCATTCACAAATGAATCACACTCAAGTAACTTTAGATTCACCGCTCACTGAAGGTCATATAAACACATTTACTCTTGCGTTTACAGTCTGATTTTACTGCAGTATGATCATCATCATTGGGTTGCGGCTGAAAGGGCATCCGCTGCGTAAAACATATGCTGGATAAGTTGGTGGTTCATTCCGCTGTGGCGACCCCAGATTAATAAAGGGACTAAGCCGAAAAGAAAATGAATGAATGAATGATCATCATCATCATCATCCCTGGCTCTCAGACAATCTGAGCTAAAATATTTGCTCTCAATTGAAAACCTGCTTCGGTAAAATAGCTCGCGCCGCCAGCTTTCCTGAAAAAAGAGCCGGAGGGAATCCAGAAATAAACAGTCACTCATTCTTTTAATTAAAGGTGAATCAGTCGGCCCGAGGCAGAAACACTCCAAAGAAAACTCTTTCTTCAACAGCTCAATACAAGATGACGGCGGAAACGGGGAAGCAATGCATTGCGGGGGTTTGGGTTGCTCAATGTTGGACAAAACTGACACTGCGATATTTAGATTTTTCGCTACATAATCACTGATGTGGTGGCACGGTGGCTCAGTGGTTATTACAGTAAGAAGGTCACTGGTTCGAGTCTCGACTGGGTAAGTTGCCATTTCTGTGTGGAGTTTGCATGTTCTCCCCGTGTTGGCGTGGATTTCCTCCGGGTGCTCCGGTTTCCCCCACAGTCCAAACACATGCGCTATAGGGGAATTGATGAACAAAATTGGCCGTAGTGTATGAGTGTGTCTGTGAATGAGTGTGTTGGGTGTTTCTCAGTACTGGGTTGCAGCTGAATCGGCATCTGCTGTGAAAAACTTATCCTGGAATAGTTAATGGTTCATTCTGCTGGGGTGACCCCTGATAAATAAGGAACTAAGCCAAAGGAACAATAATGAATGAAAAAGTTGTACAGTAAATAGAGCTTTGTTAAAAGTTTGTATTGTTGGTGACTGTATAGAGACCTACAATTCAATATTACAGCAAATCGAAGACTTTAAGCAACTTTTTGTTTTTGAAATTTAAAGAGCCCCTATAATACAACTAATAGTGTCATATTTTGGTCTTAAGGGTCTCCAACAACAGGCTGATCTGCATGCAAAGTCAAAAAACACTTTCATGGTCTTATAATCTGCATTTATTTTGACCTGATTATCCCAGTGACTCCCATATGATTCGTTCAGAGATTCATTTGTTTTTTACCAAACCCCTCCTTAGTGCGAAGCTAATCTGTTAAACTAATCTATTATAATTACTAATCTGCACTGATTGGACCAATGACAGCCTGATTGGTTGACAGCGTTCAGCGAGAGACAGAGTGAAACACCCAGCACGGCTTATCAACAATATTGAAGTAGTCAGAGTGCAGAGTGTATGTGTGAGCATACCTGCCAACACTCCTGTTTTTCCCGGGAGTCTCCTGTATGTCAGACCCATCTCCAGCCACCCACCCATTTTGTTATTCATCCCGGAAAACTCCCGTAATTTGAACTTACACTAACTTTGCCTCACACTTCCATTAAGATCCAGCAGAGCACAACGTCTTCATGACTTGATTCAACCGGGATCTGTTACAGTGTTTGTGGGTGGGGCCGCAGGTTTCAATTTTCCCGGGTTTGCGTGCACGCACCAATTAGGCGGGGCTTAAATAAACAGCTAAAGACTCGTTATCGAGATGATTCATTTGAAGCACTACTGTATGAGTCGACTCTTTTATAGATGAATCAATAGTTTTAAACAGGGTGCACTTTCAAATTTAAGCCTTAGCTGGATATTTCACTTCACTTAGAGCTGTTACACACCTTAATAAGGGATCTTTAAGACTCTTTAAGACCCTGTTCAAGAGCCATCATTGTGGAAAACAATATTTCTCAGCTTTTATTTACATTTGAACAACAAAATTGTTGTTCAACAAAAATAAAAAAAGTCAAAATTGGCCAGGGGTGTGAATAATTTTGGGCATGACTGTATATATTGCAATGCCAATCCAATTTTATTGTGTAAAAAGATCTATTTGGAAAGAATTGATGATCTTATATTGACTGGGCTGATTTTGTATTGGGAGTGCATCTGAGTGAAATATAATGTATGCAGAGATGAATACAATAGAGCAAAGATTCATATCAAATAAATGGTGCTTTAAGGTTTTCTGAGGAGTCTGACAGTATTCAGGTGCAGAAATTAAATAATCAAATGTAAAAATAACACTACATTCTCTGTATAAATTATTAAATGCAATTAATGTTTAAAGCTACAAATGCTTTAATGTCTTGTATCCCAAGGCTTTAAACTCACAGGGAAAGGATTTAAAGGGACAGTTCACCCAAAATAAACTCATTTAGTCACACTTTACTTCCAAGCCTGAGTTTCTTTCTTCTGTTGAAGACAAAAGAGGATATTTTGAAGAATGCTGGTTGATGGTAGCCATTTACTTCTATAGCAGGGGGAGGGGGAGGGAAATCAATGGGAAGTCAATATGTAACATCAACAAGCATTCTGCAAAATATCTTATTTTGTGTTCAATGGAAGAAAGAAAGTCATAAAGGTTTGGAACAAGTGAAGGGCGAGTGAATGGTGTTTTATTTGATGTTAAGGTGAACTATCCCTTTAAATGTGCAGTATGCAGGATTGACAATTCTGCAGTACAAATTCAAAACATTACAGATGATGTTGTTGTTGTTTTTTTAACAACTGGATGCAGGTTGTCAGATTGACAACACAAACAGGAGCGAGCATGTCTTAAAATCTGCTCAGCTAAAGTCTACATTTGTAATATGTTTGCTAATTAAAACCACCTCATGTGGAAAACAACTATGTTTAGAAATGTGTTGAAATGATCTTAGAGAAATAATAATTCTGTGTATATTGCAGAAAAACTAGAAATGTGTAGGAAAAAAAATTCAGTACGAATTCAAAATATTAGAGATGTTTTTTGTTCTTTTTAAACAACCGGACGCAGGTTGCCAGATTGATGACAAACAGAAGAGAGCATGCCTGAAAATCTGCTCAGCTACATTTGTAATATTTGTGTAGTTTGCTAATTAAAAACAACTCATATGTAAACTTAAAAAATTGCTGATATTATCTTTTTTTAGTAAAATTTTTAAATATTAAAGGGGTTTAAAAAAAAAAAAAAAAAAAAAAACTGGACACAGGTTGCCAGATTGATGACAAACAGAAGAGAGCATGCCTGAAAATCTGCTCAGCTACATTTGTAATATTTGTGTAGTTTGCTAATTAAAAACAACTCATATGTAAACTTAAAAATTAGCTGATATTATCTTTTTTTAGTAAAATTTTTAAATATTAGAGAGGTTTAAAAAAAAAAACAACAACAACTGGACACAGGTTGCCAGATTGATGACAAAAATGAGCATACCTGAAAAATCGAGCTTGGTTTTTACTTTTGCATGGAATGATCAGCATGACCCATGGTGCCTGCCTTGCGTGTAGCTGGTGCATTTACACTTCTGTGTGACTCGTGTTGCTCTGCAATAACACTTCTGAAACACTAGCTGGCAGTAGGTGTTTATGTTGCCCTGTGTCAAATTTAGTTTTTTCTGAATGCTACTTTAATGTACAAGTAGCTCGCACTCGCTCTTTTAGAGGCGGGACCTGGTGGACGTGCAACAACTTTAATCATAAGGTGAACACAAGACAACAGTTTCCATCTGGAGCTCCTTCCCAGGGCTTGACACTTGTAAACACTCGCTCCAACAGGTTCACGCTGCTTGCACCTCCGCGCCCACTCGTCACCGCTACCAAGCCTACCAATCACAGAGCAAGCCCTACGCGATGTTGCAACGTGTAGTTTAATTTTTTGGAGATGTGCACATCAGCGTCAGCCATGGCCGGAGCATAGAATCTGCGCTTGACGCAGAAGTATAAATCAGCCTTTACACGGATAATGTCAACATTTGTAATGTGTACAGACCAATTATCATGTTTGTAAACATTCAGGATGCGCGCGCAGGGAGGTGGCAGATAAAAAACGGGAGCACTACCATTTACATCAAGGGAATGACATCCGATGCGGTACAGAGTTTGTTGTTGTATTAGAAATAAGATATATTGATTATATATTATATATATTATTTACATAATGCTAACAGCTCGTCACCCAGTGATAAGCACAGTGATTCAGCAAAATTAACGTGAGCGTGTTCGTCTGACAGTATCCATAGCACATCCCAATGGATACTGAATAAGATGCAATGACCAAGCATCCAGCCCCAAATATACAATCTAATTGAAGCTCCAAGGGATTTAACAAGAGAGAAGTTAAAGGTCTACAAGTGTTTGGACGCCAACAATTGTGTTCTGTGTGGTCATGTGCAAGAAATAATGTTCCCTGATTACCAGATTCAAAACTATGTAGTGCTAAAAACCAAGGTTCTGCCGAGCCAAAGACAAGGAAAAAAAGACGGAGCTAACGTTATACAAGGCCTGGGTGATCATCAACAGCAAAACTGCATTCTGACAGCGAACTACACCTGTACGGCTGGCCCAGGGTATGTGAACTTACACATAAAGGTGAAGTTGTTTTTATATTCGCACATTCAGACTTTCTCCTTAATAATATAATTTCATAAATGTATTATTTGCAAACTCTAAATAGCGAAATCATATTAGCAGCCCATGACTATCACAGTACAACATTGTTCACAGTCAAATAAACAGTGTTCATGTTGTTTTCAAGACACACTTGCAGGTTATTTCAGAGTGAATACTCAAAGTGCCGTGGTAAACAATATAGGGAGTGTGTCAAAAGTTATCACTGAATGAATGTGTGAATATAAAACCAACTTTAATAACTTACACTTTCACGTTTCATTCTCAGCACTCAGTGTCCGCAGTTTAATCAATCATATGTAACTGTTTTGCCGAAGTCATTGCTGCAATCAAAAACGAGTAATGTGTATGATTCAGCATAGCGTGAACTTACCTGATATAACATGAGAACTGCAGAGTCCAGCATTTAAAATTAGGTCGTCACTTCATTCAGCTTCTTTAATCAAAGACGCCTGCAGTCTGCATTGAAAGCAGTGTGGTGTATGGTAAAAGTTAAGTTTTATATTTTTTCGAATTTGGCATCCGACCACGAAACACCACATGTTTGCTATTGCAGCCGGTCTTTTTTGCAACCGGGGACCCGTGTGACATAGGTTGGTAATTCGTCTATAGTCTGCTAATTACAAACCACCTCATAAGGAAAACTGCTATGTTCTTTATTAATCCTGGGTCGCCAAAGCGGAATGAACCACCAACTTAACCAGCATATGTTTTACGCAGCGGATGCCCTTCCAGCTGCACTGAGAAACCCCATACACTCTCGTTCACACTCATAAACTATGGACAATTGTAGCCTACCCAATTCACCTGTACTGCATGTGTTTGGACTGTGGGGGAAACCAGAGCACCAGGAGGAAACCCACGCGAACGCAGGGAGAACATGCAAACTCCACACAGAAATGCCAACTGACCCAGCTGAGGCTCGTACCAGTGACCTTCTTGAACTCTAAATATTAGAGATGTTTTTTTTTTTATTAACAATTGGATGCAGGTTGCCAGATTGACGACACAAAGCGAGCATGCCTGGAAAATCCAGCCTTACATATCTAATGTCTATTTGTAATATGTGTATAGATTCCCAATTAAAACCACCTCATGTGGAAAACTATTATGTTTAGAAATGTGTTGAAAAATAATCTTTTTTCAGTACAAATTCAAGGGGCGACATGGTGGCTTAGTGGTTAGCACTGTCACCTCACAGCAAGAAGGTCGCTGGTTCGAGTCCCGGCTAGGTCAGTTGGCGTTTCTGTCTGGAGTTTGCATGTTCTCTCCGTGTTGGTGTGCGTTTCCTCTGGGTGCTCCGGTTTCCCCGACAGTTCAAACGCATGCGCTTTCGGTGAATTGGTGGTTTATTCCGCTGTGGTGACACCTGATGATGAATAAAGGGACTAAGCCAAAGGAAAATGAATGAATGAGTACACATTCAAAATATTACAGAGGGTTTTTTTAACAACTGGACACAGGTTGCCAGATTGAAGACACAAACAGAAGTGTGTATGCCTGAAAAATCGAGCTTTACACCGCTAATGTCTACATTTGTAATATGTCTAAAGTTTGCTAACTAAAAGCAACCTCATGTGTAAATATATTATGTTTAGAAATGTGTTAATCTTAACAGGAGGGCTAATAATTCTGTGTATGTTGCAGAAAAACTAAATATCACAATGTCAGGTTTTTTCCCCCCAATATATCATCCAGCCCTGCCATAAACCTTTTATTCTCCGACACCCCAAAATAAGTGCCTAATATAAAATGACAGACTTTTAATTATTGTCCAATCCCATAAATACATCATCATATGGCAGTGTATGTCTGTGAAGAAGCTGATGGAATTGGTGTGTGTCTGTTCCCTCAATATCCTTGCCACTAACGCTTAAACTTCATGGGTCGCGTCACACCTCAGCTCGTCTAATGGGGTTGGACTTAAACAATGAGACAGGGCTAAAGCCAATGCTCCTGCAAATGAGAATTGATGTAGTGCGTATTGCCTCCACCTGTGTGATGAATGGCTCTGAGTAAACCAGCGGATGGGCTCAGAAGCGTGAGGGATTGACGCGGGAATACTCTGTCTGCTCGTGCATGCTTTCCTGTTAGACCTTAAATAGCAGCAGTGCCACAACAACGCAGGCTTCAATTACATGCTGATGAATTCCTGAGACATTAAGAAGCAGAAATAAGGAAAATGTGCAAGAGAAAGCCAAACTCTCAATGTCAGGCTGAACCCGAAGGTCCGGCGTCTCCTGAAATCACTTTTCAGGAGATGCAAGCAAACAAATCTGACTTTACCAGGCATTTTAGTTCACTTGTGGGGTTGCTGAACTGGCATATACTGTAATATGAGGGATAAGTGCACCTAAACAAAACATCAAATACTGTAAATGCATGAATGCATATCAATAACAATTAATGCAATTATGTGAGCGTTTAAAAAGGTTTGCAAAACATGTTTTTAAAGCAGATTGTAAGGTAAAATACAATACTATAAATACAGCAATGCAAATGTAAAAAGAATACTATAGTATTTTGTGTATTACATTCACTTGTGAGCTTGCATATACTGTAATATGAGGGATAAACTGTGAGAAAATAGCTTAAGTGCATCTAAACAAAACATCAAAAAACAAATACTGTAAATTCATATCAATTCCAATTACAAATAATAATAAAAAAAAAATCCTACCATGAATTCTTCAATAAGATAAAAGTTATAAAGTAAAAAAACTAAAACATTCAAAGGGCGTCTCGTGAAATCACTTGCAAGCACACAAATTTGGCTTTACGAAGCATTTTAGTTCACTTGTGGGGTTGCTGAACTGGCATATACTGCAATATGAGGGATAAATCACCTAAGTGCATCTAAAAAAACATCAATTACTGTAAATGCAGGAATGCATATCAATAACAATTAAGCAGGGAAAAATGTTTGCTTCAGAAAAATAACACTAACATAAAAAAGAACTAAAATATTTAATGCAATTAATTTTGTCAGCCTTAAAAAAAACCTTTAAAAAGTTTGCAAAACATGTTTTTGTTTATAAATTTAAAGGTAAAATAGAATACTATAAATAGAGAAATATAAATGTCAAAAGTGGACTATAGTATTGTGTGCATTACATTCACTTTTGGGTTTGCAGAACTGGCATATATAAGAGATGAACTGTGAGGAAATAGCTTAGGTGCATCTAAACAACAAATCAAATAATAATAAATACTGTATACGCATATCAATACCAATTAGGGGAAAAATTCCTACAGTGACTACTTTAATAAGAGGACAAATATAAAGTAAAAAAAAAGCAAAAATATTCAATGCAAAGGGCGTCTCATGAAATCACTTGTAAGCACAAATCTGGCTGTACGAAGCGTTTTTGTTCACTTGTAGGGTTGCTGAACTGGTATATACTGTAATATGAGGGAGAAAGAACTTTAGTGCATCTAAACAAAACATCAAATACAGTATATGCATGAATGCTTATCAATAACAATTAGGGAAACAATTCTAACATGTTTACTTCAGAAAGATAACACTATAATATAAGAAAACTGCTTAAATTTTTAATCCAATTAATTATGTGAGCATTTAAAAAAGGCTTTAAGTTTTAAAAATACTTGTGTATTACATTCACTTGTGGGATTGCATATACTGTAATATGAAGGATAAACTGTGAGAAAATAGCTTAAGTGCATCTAAACAAAACATCAAATAATAACAAACCCTGTAAATGCATATCAATTGCAATTAAAGATTACTTTAATAAGATGACAAATATAATGTAAAAAAAAAGCTAAAATATTCTGAGTGTCTCGTGAAATCACTTGCAAGAATATAAATTTGGCTTTACAAAGCATTTTAGTTCACTTGTGGGGTTGCTGAGCATATACTGTAATATGAGGGGAAAATCACCTAAGCGCATCTAAATAAAACATTAAATAATAAGAAATACTGTAAATGCAGGAATGCATATCAGAAACAATTAAGAAAAAAACATTTCTAATGTGTTTACTTCAGAAAGATAACACTTAATAGCAAAAAACAGAAATATTTAATGCAATGAATAATTGAGCACTTAAAACATTTTAAAAATCTATTTAAAGATAAAATATATTACTATAAATACAGCAATGTAAATGTAAAAAGAATACTATAGTATTGTGTGCATTCGATTAATTTGTGGGTTTGATGAACTGTAATGTAAGGGAGAAATTGTGAGAAATCCCTAAACAAAACTACAAAAAAAAAAAAACTTACAAAGTTTTACAAAACATTTTTAAAAAGCAATTAAAAGGAAAATATTAAAAAGGTAAAATATAATAATATAAATACTGTAACGTACATGTAAAAAGAATACTATAGTATTTTGTGCATTACATTCACTTGTGGGCTTGCATATACTGTAATATGAAGGATAAGCTGTGAGAAAATAGCTTAAGTGCATCTAAACAAAACATCAAATAATAACAAACACTGTAAATGCATATCAATTCCAATTAGGGGAAAAAAATCCTACCATGATTACTTTAATAAGATGACAAACAATGTAAAAAAAGCTAAAACATTCAATGCAAAGGGCGTCTCGTGAAGTCACTTGCAAGCACACGAATTTGGCTTTACGAAACATTTTAGTTCACTTGTGGGGTTGCTGAACTGGCATATACTGCAATATGAGGGATAAATCACTAAAACAAAACATCAAATACAAGCAAATACTGTAAATGCATGAATGCATATCAATGACAATTTAGAAAAAAACATTTCTAACCCGTTTACTTTAATAAGATAACAACTATAAAGTAAAAAAGCAGAAGTATTTAATGCAATTAATTATGTGAGCATTTTAAAAAAGCTTTAGAACATTTTAAAAAGCAAATTAATGGGAAAGTTTAATACTATAAATACAGCAATGTAAATGTCAAAAGAATACTATAGTATTGTGTGCATTCGATTAATTTGTGGGTTTGATGAACTAATGTAAGGGACAAACTGTGAAAAATCTCTAAGCAAAACTGTATACAAAAAAAAACTTTAAAAGCTTTACAAAACATTTTTAAAGCAGATTGAAAGTAAGCTATAATATAAATGCAGCAATTTAAAATTTAAATGAATACTATAGTATCTTGTGCATTACATTCACTTGTGGGTTTGCTATACTGGCATATACTGTAATATGAGGGATGAACTGTGAGGAAATAGCTTAAGTGCATCTAAAACAAACCATCAAAAAACAGCAAATACTGTGAATGCATATCAATTGCAATTAGGGAAACTGATAAAAAGCCTAAATGTAAAAAAACAAAATAAAAAGCAATCAAAAAGTAGAATATATTAATATAAATATTGCAATATAAAAGCAAATGCAATAGCATAGTATGTTGTGCATTACTTAGCATTATGTTGACTTGCGGCTTTTGCTAAATATACATATTCTGCATGTAATATAAGCTATAAACTGTGAGAAATCACTTAAATGCATTAATGCATCTAAAGAACACACACAGTAAATGCATGAAGATGAACTCATATAAAGAGAGAAAAATCCTTATTTATATTAGAAAGATGATATTACTGTACATGCTTACTTCAGAGTGATAAAGAGAGCCAAAACGCAACAAAAATCCTTTCTTAATGCAATTAATATGTAGGAATCGTCTTCAAAATGGTCAAAAACCTAATATAAATGTAAAAGCAAGACCGTAGCATTTATGTGTGTTACTTTGGAGTACTTAAATATGACAATACGCATCATATTTATGAAAAGAACAGCATCTTACACCTCAGACTGCTGTAGCACTTTCATAAAAGACAATCATCAGAAAATAACAACTGCGCACGGCTGTTTTGGACACACTACTATCAGGCTTTTCAGTGAAATACAGCACTGTAATCTGAAAACTGTACAACATTACTAATGCACTGCTGACTTGTAGCGTAATTAAAACATAAAACAATCAGCAAGAAAGCCATTTACAGTAGTTTTCATATGCATTTTGCAAAAAATAATGTAAAAAATCTGTATATATATTAAAAGCATAACATCACAATGAAATTAATTATGATCATTAATACACTGCTTTCTTGTAATTATAACTTAAAGCATAATCAAACTGCTTTCATATTGAGATGTTTTTAAAGTTATAATTACAAGAAAGTAGTGTATCAGCGATGATAAACAATGATGATACAACTATGGTACTTCAATATCAATACCATGGTGTTTTCAACAATGAAAGGACAATTCTATGGTGTTTCTCTTTCATTATTGCACCTCGTTTGGAAACGCCATGGTAAAAGAGTATAATATTCATATTAAAGTACCACAGTGTTATCATCATTGTACCACACAGCTACAGTGTAAGTATACATATAAAAACAATACCAACCTCAGTATTTTGCACCATGGCATCCCTTTATAATCTCTATTTAAACACCATGGTACAAACAAACACGTCATCCCGGTGTACAAGTAAGATCTACAGTATATCTCGATGTCTTGACTGTAATGTACCACATCATTACTTTTAATAGCGATTGCTCGGGTGTAAACGATCAAAGCAAACATCGCATATATACAGTATGATAGTGAGCACACACACACACAAACACACACACACACACACATTTTGTGCAGGTGACAGACAGAAACGCACCTGTGTTTCTCCGCGAGTGCTGAGCTGAAGAATCCATCTCTCCAGATCGGTTCGGTTCTGTTCTTTCCTTTCGGGTATCGTGTCTCTTTCCGAAGTGTTGGATCCTCCTTAAGAAAAGCAAAAGTCAATCTTATCAGTCCTTCGGGGCTGCTGCTGCTGCTGCTGCTCCAGACGCGCCGAGCGCAAGACTGACGACCAGCGCTGAGTTCACTCCGTGTGTGTGTGTGTGTGTGTGTGTGTGACTGAAGGAGGAGCCGTCTTGATGCGCGCAGATCTACCATATCAACTACAGCTGCGTCCGTAAGTTAACCACAAATTTTTTTATTATTATTTATTAAATTATCTATTAAGCTGTATTTTATTGATGTATATTACCCCACCCCAATGCTCACAGTAATTTAAAAATAATAATTATAAAGAGAATTATGTATTAAATTACCCATTAAATTGTATTTTGCTGAAGTCTTCCCCTACCCCAACCTTCACAATAAAAATGAAATTTTAAATATTAATTTACTCATGAATTGTATTTTATTAACGTCCACCCTAACGCCATCTCTCACAGTAATGTAAAAACAGTAGTTATAACGAGAATTGTTTATATTTTTTAGTAAATTACCCATTATATTGTATTTTATTAACATCTTCCTTACCCCAGCCATAAACTCAACCCCCACAGTAATGTAAAAACAGTCATTATAACAAGAATTGTTTATATTATTAATTAAATTATCCATTAATAAATGGTATTTTATTAACATCTACCCCGACCCTAAACCCAACCCTCATTGAAATGTAATTTTAATTATTATTATACAGAGTGACATCAATATTGTATAATTTTTGACACTGTACAGCAATATTTTTATTCTATCTCTATTCTAGACTTTACTGTTTCATTGAGGAGAGTATTCAACTCAATTCATCTTTATTTCTCTAGCGCTTTTACAATGTAGATTGTGTCGCAGCTGAACACAGAAGTTCTAGTAAAGTTAAACTGTGTCAGTCCAGTTTTCTGTTGAGAGTCCAAACACTGAAGAGCAAGTCCATTGATGCGCAGCTCCACAAGTCCCAAACCATGCAAGCCAGTGGCGACAGTGGAGGAACAAAACTTCACCAATTGACCAAAGTGAAGGGGAAAAAACCTAGACAGAAACCAGGCTCAGTTGGACACGGCCATTTCTCCTCTGGCCAAACTTCTTGTGCTGCAGTCTAGGCGCCGGAGGCTGAAGAACGCTGGACGTTTATTGTGGAGAACCGCAGGTGAGAGAAGATCAATAAAAAATGTTATTCTGGTCAAACATATGGCTACACAAAAATTTACTTAGATTAAAAGTTTACATAATACTGTAGCTTTTTTCATAAATTAGCTATAATAAATAAAAAATAAATTATATTAACATCTAGAAACCATTCATCCAATATTTAGATCTACAATTGGGTTTATTAAATTGATAATTTCTATGAATTAACAACATAAGTTGGTGTCATACCTGCCAACATTTGACGGAAGCGCCAACCAATCAAATCGCTGTATGCAAATACACCAGCTCAGACAGTAGCCGATTGCTGACTAATTTCATTGGCTGCAGCTGCTATGACGATCGCGTCAGCCCCAACTTCAGACACGCCCTCTGTCAAGCATTGACGCTGAAGCCACGTGTGAATGGGGTGTTACAGATTGTACCAATCACCTCAGGACTGGAGGGAGGGGCTGAAATTCCGGGAGTTTCCCGGGAGAAATTACAAACCGGGAGGTGGGTCTGAAATACGGGAGACTCCCGGGAAAAACGGGAGTGTTGGCAGGTATGGTCGGTATCTGATCAAATGACGGTTGGTTTAGGGGTGGTGTTTGGTGCCACGGCCCTTTTTTAAAGTCGAAACTTTTCATAAGAATGAACTTCTATAAATTCATAGATATTTACATTACATGTCGCCTATGCTATTGCCTTCTATTGGAAGGAATGCGCCAAGAGAGCCGCCATCTTGGTACAGTGTATCAATCCTTCAAAATGTGCAGTGCAAGGTGCAGTGGAGGACTGGCCATCCAGAGCTAGAGATGTACACATATACACATATAATTATGATTGTAAGTTTTCCCGCTGGTCAGTATGCAAATATTTTTTAATTATGAAAATTATAATTGTACATCACTTTTCTAGATCGATGGATGAGTGACTGCACAATCATTGCAGACAAAGATCATGTGTTTGTGTGCATGGGAATGTATTATCCTCCCTCCTCATTCTAAAGGAGGGAATGATTAATTTGTGAATGAATCTCTCTTATGAATGATTCGTGTGAATCATCGATATTCCTGCTTCTTAATCTGCATAATATCCACCTTTCTGATCTTAATGGTATATAACATTTGTAATATTCAATAATTGAATGTGGACAGTATGCACATTGAGGCGCAGGCACTGTTATATTATCTGGTACCCTTTTAAGATACCTCAAAAACTAGCTGCTACTTCACTAAGCTGACAATAATACAAGTTTCTGGCACCGCAGCGTCTTGTTGTCATATTTCATTTACATTGTTTGCTGATTTTATTCAACAAAACTAGCGTAAGCCTAGAGTTTAGTGCGAGTTTGCCTCATGGTCAATGCAGTAAGTGACTGTATTGTCATCAATAATGTTACTTGATGAACATAAAAAACTAAATCTTATTTATGAAATGTTCAGCCTTTAGGCTTAGTTTTCTGTTTGCTCATTACTACACCTGTACACAGCACAAAAGTCCAGCATCTTCAGATTGGCTTTACTCTTGACTGGTGTAGTTGAATGAGTTTTGTCCTGGGAGAACTGTATCAATATGGCGGCAGTATTGACGCATACTCACGGCCCAAATGTGATATCTAATGTATATATCTATGGTATAAGTTATACGTATTAGTAAGTAAACCGACAAAATGTAAAGTAGTGATGTTTCCTCATGAGATCGGGTGGTTTATTAGACGTATTAACGTATTAATATTATTACTGTAGTAAACAGCATGCCAGTTTTTATTATAGCCGATATTGACCAATGCATTTTTTTAATTAGTCTATAACATTCCTTAAAGCATTTACATATTCAATTTCATTCAAACAAATGCTAAATAAATACATTAACATTCAAACTTTAGATACAAAATTGCGTAGATTAAAGTAGTGAATTATGAATAGTGAACTATAAATAGTGAGTGATGAATAGTAAATTTGTAAAACAAAACTGACTGCAATGTTGCGCTGTTTGCTTGGATGGGTTACTGTAGTACAGGGTTTTTCAATTGGCAGCACGCGGTCTAAACTTGGCTCGCGAGGCAATTTGTTCTGGCCCTCGAAATAGTGTGACCAAGAAATCAACAATAAATTTAGTTCAGTCGAAAAACGGCTGCTATAGTTATGAAGTGACGTGCGCCTGTTCAATACAGCACGAGCTGCAGTTGAAGGCTGTGCAGAGCGTGAGTGAGTGAGTGAGTGAGTGGCGCAAGCGGATATTAAGCTTAAAGGCTTCTCAACGCCGAGTTTCTGTTGCACGGAACAAAACTGCTGCAACTAAACAAAGTTATGGCACCTGTGTGCTAGTTTCTGAGCTTATAGCTACACCAAGGCTAATACGCACGCACACTGGATTAACTATAGCAGCGGGCCGTTCACATATTGCGTCTTTTCTGCACGCAAGTTCGTTATTTCTAATATTAGAATATATAACAATATGTGTGATCAAGCTGAGCGATGTGCTTGCGCCTTCTAGATGCACAGAGTAG
Source organism: Danio tinwini (assembly GCA_903798205.1). Classification (NCBI taxonomy): domain Eukaryota; kingdom Metazoa; phylum Chordata; class Actinopteri; order Cypriniformes; family Danionidae; genus Danio; species Danio tinwini. The sequence goes on along the minus strand of CAIGQZ010001236.1, from coordinate 9,932,546 downwards.
AAAACATCTCACGCAGTTGTGTGTGGCTTTCAGTGCAATGTAAACAATAGATATGTTAGACAAATTATTACAAATTAATCAAATGATTATGTATGTATAAACGCAGATAATAACAACAGTTCATTTAAATACTTACCCAGGGCCAGCGCGTCCATAGAGGCGACCTAGGTGTGCCCCAACCCTTCCCTCCCCTCTGCCCCGGTCCTCACTCTCATCCGCCCCCTCAACCCGGTTACCGCTTTCATCCCATTACACCACCCACCCAACCCCCCTCCCCCCAACCTCACTTCATAAATTGGTCATGTCTTCATGTGGATGTCTTATGGAGCAAAAATACAACATATGGGCTCTTATATGATGTTGTGTCATCACTTATAACGCAAGTCATATCTCTCTGGCCCCTCAATTGGGATGCTTTTCCTGAACTTGCCCCATGACAAACTAATTGAACAGCCCTGCTGTAGTACCGTTTCATAAATTAAATTAGCAGTCATGTGACAAAATACATCACTCATTGGCCAGATGTTAATAAACATATTTCCTAAACTGCTTTTAAATTGGTCAGAATTAACGTGCAGGAAAATGCCAATTGAACTCCCGCAAGTAAACAAACAAGTAGACACAAAATGTCACTTTTTACTATTGAGGAACGTCTGCGCTGGCTGATTGCATCCCTGGTCATAGTATACTATATAGTTTGTATACATCACTTTAGAATGGGGGGGGGGGGGGGGTCCTTCAAAACAAAGATATTGAGATAAGAAAAACTCTGGTTATTTATAGTGAGTTAGGAATCATCTGATTGGAGAATCAATCATGAGCTGATGCGGGACCAGCTGAGAACAATCATAAGCACGTGATCCTCTCAAAATAAGTTTAGAAATAAACTAAAAATCTTCACTTCGAGAAGATTTCATTTAGCTAAACTGCGACACGGTCACCTTCTGGAAATATTACCATCAGGTAATGTTTTAAACTTTTTAATGTTTAAAATTGTTGGTAAAGCACTGTCAACAAATATTTTTCCTCCACATCCCATAAGATGGGACAGCGCATTGGACTACGGCAGCTGGATTAGTCCAGAAAGGCGCAGTGCATTTTGCGGTTGGGTTCGTTTTAGTTCGGATCAGGGGCGTCGCTAGACCTTTTTTACTGGGGCACGTGCACCAGTAAAAATCGCCAGTGCCCCAGTAAATGTTTTGAGATGTGATTTACTTCATATGCAAAGTGTATTTATTTAGAGTCGTAATTCCAAAATAAAGACGTTATTCTCTATGTGCAACCAAACCAACGCTGGTGAAAGCAATGTGTTTAATCAAAAAGCAAACTGAGCACGTGCGCAGATAAAACCATACCCGTGCTCCTCACGCACCGCTCCTGCTTGACACTGACGTGCTGCTATGATCCCGGTTTAGGTCTCGGTTGCGAACATGCACGCTGGAAAAATAACCGCGCTGCATACTCGCTGCTCATGTGTTATGAAAGTCTTCTATGTGGAGGTGTTGGCACACAGTTTTGCAAGTCGACAAAACAAAGTTTAAATTATATAATGGTGATCTTAATTTGACTAAGCATGAAGTAAAAAGGAGAGATGATGAGTGAGGTAAGACTTAACAAACCTTATTCTCGGCCATAAGTCGGGTCTAAGACAGCCTTCGTTAATTTTTTTTTTCAGCTTAGTCCCTTTATTTCTAAGACAACACACAACAGATAATTCTATAAAACATCTTTTTTTTGTATTCTACAGAATTGTCTATAGAATTTCATTTTAATAAAATTAATATTCATGCAAAAGATTTCTTAAATTATCTTAGCATCACTCCGGTTGTGTCTAAATAGTGTTTAAGTTACATTTAGGAGTAATTTTCGTTATTTGTTTAGAATAATAATTGTATAAAAACAATAA
>CAIGQZ010001236.1:9902760-9915400 GCA_903798205.1 Danio tinwini | reverse complement strand
ACACACACACACACACACACACACACACACACACACACACACACACAAACACAGGCACATGCGTGAGGAAATACACATGCTCTGTCATTACTTACTACCAATTATGTATTTTTGTTTGCTGTAACGTGTTGTGCAAGTTACTTCCAAACTGTAATACATTACAGATTACTTATTACTGTTATTTAAAAGTAATCCCTTACATTACAATATTACTGTCTCAAAATTGTAATACGTTACATTACTCTTACATTACTTTTTAGTTACTTTCACCAAACTAACTACAGAATTAGAACTTAACATTCTAAAATGACCAAATGTACAGCAGAGCATGTTACATCCAGTAGAAAGCGATATGGTGTAGTGGAATGACTGTGACCTATCCAGACTACTAACAATATAGTATATAATTGGCAACGTGAAGGCTCAAGACAATGCAAGAAAGGATGACAGTCAGATTCACAAATGACCTACCATGTTAGAAGTATGGTAGAGGTAAAGTGGTTACCTGGCAATATCTGTGAATAGTTTGACTATATTCATATTAGACGCAACAGGCCTATATGTAAACTCCAATGCCATGACAAAATGCAGATTTCTTTTCTCTTCCTATTGTTGCCATTATTGTATTCACTTTAAATTCAAGTGGCTCACAACACAAAACTGTCCTGCACAAAGTGAGCATGATGAACATAGCTTTCTCAATATAATGCTCGTGCACCTATTTCCTCTGTTTGTAGACAAAACTGTTTGCAAGCTCTTAAATATACGCTGCTCGCGTGCAAATTTCTCACGTTTTCTCAAATATGCACAGCTCACACACAAATCTTCTTGCGCGCTCTCAGTACACTTGCTCACTGAGATTATATGCAGACTCACAATTTGTGTCTTGTGTTCCCTCTTCCTTTCCTGCTTTTTGATTTGATTTATATTGGTGCACTATTTATTAACAATAACCAAAATGCTAAAATAGACATAATTTTTTATCTAATAAACCATAACATTTTTGGCTGTATGTTATATGACGAGATATTTCCAGTTCAAAACATTTAAAAGACACAGAGAATAGATGTTGTATGTAAAGAATATGTTTTATTTTAAAAACCTTTGTTAAACATATAAAAGTTGCACCATACTAATCAAATCAATATAATTTAAACTAAAATATAAACGAACGCAAGCTGAAATGTAAATGTTATGGAAAAACGCTATTATAGCCTACTGTACTATTCCCTCTTCAAATAAATCCCACTATCAATCCCATTTTATCATGGCAACTAAAATAAAGTGAACTAGTTTCTGTTGTCTTCCACATTGTTGATGAGATTGTGGAGGACATTTTCCCTGTCATCCTCTTCATTTTGAGGAGAAGCTGTTCCACAGGGCCCCTGAACACACATATTAGCATGTAGTGTTTTGAACAGTACTATAGTAAAGTACTTCAATTAATCTGTTGTGGTAATATTATAGTTGCTATGGTAACACAACAAGCGTAATATAAACAAATGACCCAGTGCTGTAGTTTTTTTTTACAATATAGACCTTTTTCTTAGAATGGAAAACGACCCATTATGCTTTGCGTGTATGCGCAAAGAGAATGCTAAGAACTTCCGATCGGCAGCTAATGCGTGTAAACAGTCGCATTCGGACAGCTTTGAAACAATAATTTTAATCTATTTTACCTGCTTCTATTACTATACTAATACTGCTGTAGATTAGCGCCACCTCCTGGACTGATCATTTAAAAAAATGTGATCTAATAGGATGGAAAACAACTGCTGCTAGGCATTTTCCCCTCGTTGTCAGACGGCATCTTGTGTCGTTTAAATGAAGCCTCGTCATCTCTAAAGTCAACAGTTTCTCTTTCTTTCAAATATATAACCAACCCAAACAAATATAGCTCACCAAAATGTTTGACACACACACACACACACACACACACACACACACACGTAGCCTACTGTACTGTCCCACAAACACACTGATTTAATAACTGTGACAAAGTGAAAATAAAGTGACGTTTTGAAATGACAAAGAAACACAAACCGTGGTAAATACAACACACTAAATTAAACAAACGGCTCGCGATTAGAAAGAGCAGCAAATCAGCCAGCAGAGTATCAGTAACGGACTTTTATTGGTCATTTTTGTAAATTGCATGACTTACACACATGTTAAGTTTCATGCCAGTAAACTGGTTTGCTCTATTATGCAGTGAAGTATTGCGTGCTTGCGTGTGTGTGTGTGTTGAAGAGCCGCTGACCTAACACCTGACAGGCTGAGGAAATGAACACACACACACTGTATTTCTGATGACAGACACGTGAACTAGGAGAACGTTTTTCTCTCACGCTTGAACCACATCTGACAGATAACGGCTTTAACACACACCTTTCAAAGTTGTGTCACAAAAACACTCCGTAATCCACTCAAAACGCTATTGAAACCCATTTTTCGGAGCGTAAATTACCAGTTGTGAAAACTGTAAACGGAAGTTCTAAACATTCTACCGGAAGACGCTGGTCACTTTGGTGCCCTCCATGCAGCAGCCAAGAAAAAGGTCTATAGGGTATATTATACTACAACTCACTGCACTTTGTATTTCATTTTAATAGTTCATTACTCTTAATACTACAGTATGCTGAAGCATTCATTAACAAGTTGTAAATGATACTAGCCTAAAACATAGGCAGTATACCTAACACTCAAAAACACTAGTGTTTATTATATAATGTACCTTAACCTGTAGGTAAATAGTGCAGCAATATATAAACCATATCAACATTCTTGGGATAACAATTTAACAGGAGGATCTTTGGAAAGCAAAAGCATGAAAAGAGGAGAGAACACAAGGCACAAATTGTAAGTCTGCATCATCTGACGGAGCGAGAGCAGATCATTCGCATGTGAGCAGCCGTGTTTTGAGTGCACGCGAGGAGTTTTGTCCACGGACAGAGGTAACACCGGCGTGTTCGCTTGCTCATCTTACATGAATGCGCTCTCGACTTGTCAGTGAAATAACGCCATATGCACGTATGTCCATCTTGCGAATGTACTGTCTTCTGCCATTTTTGTCTATTTGCCGCTTTTCCGCTGCGCGTTAGGGCTTAACGTTACTGCGAACCGGGCTGAGCCAATAGCCCCAGACCTCGAGCTCAGAGGCTGAAATTATTCCGCGTTCAAAATAAAAAGTTCCAATAGCCAGAGGGAAATTAATGACAACACACGTATGTTCACTCACCGCAAACAGGAAATAAAACTGCAGGATTTTTTTATTTGTTAATGTCTTGCGGGCGAAAAGTTTGTTGTAACGCACGCGTTACTAAACATGTACCGAGTAAAATATTACTGAAAATGTATTAGTAATGCCTTACACTACTGCGTTACAGGAAAATTTAATATGTTACTGTAATATATTACTTTTGTAACGCATTACACACTGCACACAAACATATGCGCACATACACATTATCAACACGCACATACATATATGCACATGTGCACATGCACTCTCTCTCTGTCTCTCTCTCTCTCTCTCTCTCTCACACACACACACACATACACTACCGGACAAAAGTTTTGTAGCCTATCCTAGTTTTGGAAACACAAATAATAACTTGACTTCTAGTTGATGATTTGGTATCAGAAGTGTCTTATATGAAAGGCGAAGGTCTCTAGATGACGCTTATTTGAGCACAATAAACTATGATCATGTCTTGATTCTGAATGATTTCATTAGGACAGTAAAGTCTGACTCTGCTCAGACAAAAGTCTCATCACTGAACCTTCAATAATGTCCAGTATAGAATATAAAGTCATGCTGCAGTGGAAACAGAATGAATATTGTGTCTGACTCCATCATGAGCTTGGAGGACTGCATCCATACATCTCTGAATGACTCAAATCACGCATTAATAAAGTCATCTGGAGAAGTCATATGGAGAAGAAAGCGTTCCTGCAGGACTCCCAGAGTTCCATCAAGATCTTTTGGATTCATCTTCAACGTCTCCTCCATCTTATCCCAGACATGCTCAATAATGTTCATGTCTGGTGACTGGGCTGGCCAATCCTGGAGCACCTTGACCTTCTCTGCTTTCAGGAGCTTTGATGTGGAGGCTGAAGTATGAGAAGGAGCACTATTCTGCTGGAGAATTGTCCCTCTCCTGTGGTTTGTAATGTAATGGGCAGCACAAATGTCTTCATACCTCAGGCTGTTGATGTTGATCATCCACTCTGCAGATCTCTCGCACGCCCCCATACTGAATGTAACCCCAAACCATGATTTCTCCTTCACCAAACTTGACTGATTTCTGTGAGAATCTTTGTTCCATGTGGGTTCCAGTAGGTCTTCTGTAGTATTAGTGATGATTGAGATGCAGCTCAACAGATGATCATCAGAAAAATCCACCTTCTGACACTTTTCCAAATGATCAATTAGAAGTCAAGTTATTATCTGTTGCTCTTATAACTGGAATACACGACAAGACTTTTGTCAGGTAGTGTACATTCACACATACACACACACATATATATATATATATATATATATATGTGAGCAATAGCACACCAGTAACAGTGCAATTTGGCTGTACTTTGGAGGTGTCCCTTAGTGTCCAACCAATGATAATATACAGCCACATCGGACTGCTACTCATTTGATATTGCGTTTATACAACAGTTCAACAGCATAATCGTGTGTATAAACAGGAAAATCAAACACGGAGAGTCTCAAAACCCTTTTGTATGAGGAACTACTTTCTTCCAACATTCATTCACATCTGCAGCTGACGTCAGAACAGTAGAAACTGCTGCTCATTCACCATCGTCACTGTAGAGCTGGTGTTTGAATGATTCTCTAGCGTAATGTCTAAAGTGATGACAAAACAGCTGATTTTGCTCACATTTTAAGGTCATAAGGCTGAACGACATGAAATGGCATCAGTCTACAGAGATATCTCCCAGCATTTCTCTGTTGTAATCGAGAGATCACAATATTACTATGGTATAAATACAGCACTACAATATACAAAAGAGAGTAGGAAAAGATAATGATTTGATCAGCTGTAGTTTGAAATAATGCTGTTTTTCTCTTAGGGCTTATAATGTGGTCTCTGTCATCATATTGTGGATGAACAACGTCAACCGTGTTTGCTAAAAGACAGGCTAATGGCCGCCGACGCTCTGTCTCTCAGAAATTATGAATATTTAAAATAAGCACTATCCTTGTAAATAAATTGCACGGTTGCAATCTAAACAACTACATTCTCAAGTAAAAAAGCCTAAAAAATACATCATGTTGTCCAACAGCTGCAATATTTATCAAACTGTAGAGTGTCCTCTGCTTGTTGCTGTATGTGGGCGGAGTAATACACAAGGGTGAAGGTTTAAGAGGCTGGACGAGTGTATTTGCAGAATATTGCACGACCATCAGCCAATCAGATTCAAGAACCAGACTGAAAAAAAAAACCCGTTTATAAAGATATACATAAATATATATATATATATAAAACAATATACAAATTATAGGTGGGCATAGAATATATATTTTTTTTGTCTAGATTAATCTCTCTGTAGTCTTGGAATTAATTTAGATTAAAATGGCTCATTTGAATTCTGCTGAAGGCATTCAGAATATGTGTGCTGCCCAAATAATGACTAAAGTAATTCTTTGAGAACGGGTTTCTCAATCCAGGTGGAGCATTAGACCAGGGGCTCATCTCCTGTTTCCAAAACGCATCACAAACTGCTTGAGGAACTGTTCTACTGTGATAATTGGTGATGAAAATAAATGATGTTCAATAAGATGTACTTGTGTTTATTCAGATAAACATCATTGTTGACCTGTAGGCCTACATAAGCTCCAAACAGCCATTTCTGATTACCTTAATCTGACTAAAGTCATCACTGAACTAAACAGAAATGAATTAAGACGTGGAGTATGCAGATATTAGTGGCATTATTGAAGTAAACACCACAATCAAACTATTACAGTCATGTAGGACTTTTTGCCATATTTTCCCCACAAGATCCACACACACGGCTGTCAGTAAAGGGCCACGCGTACACACACATGCACACACACACGCACACACATCTCGCAAAATGCAGAAGTTTTTTCTTTCCATTTGGCGTGTGTTATTAAACTCCATAACACTCTTACCAGTCCTTACTCCTTATTTGCGTCTAATACTCCAGTTTGTCACGGGGGCATGAATGAAATGTTCATGAGTGAATGTAAAAAACTCTCGAACTGCAGTTAAAGTCACCCAAAATGACAGGAAACTCTTAGATCAAAGCACTTCACGTAAACATTACTTGACGTAAATACCATTATTTTATTGTCTATTAAGGCGAATATCTAGATTACAGATGTCCATGTGAGTGTAGTCAGTCGTGTCTTCAAAGTAAGTGAAAGATCCAGAAGGGCATCCTGCTGATTTGATTCAGAAGGCCACTTGTTTATCAGACGGCTCACCGGTTTGACTTTCATTCACCGTCATTCATTTTAAAAAGCAGCCGCTCCATTTTATCTGTGTATGTTTTACTGGAACACATAAACTCTACAGGTGCCTGATAGTTAGACGTGGAGCTTACATTAATCAGACTCACTCTAGTGAACTGCATCCATGTTAGCACGTCACGTTTGATGTGGTCATTTCACAGTAGGAACACACACAGGTTCGAAGACTCATTATCGCCACCTACAGTGCAATTCGGTCAGGTATACATCCACGCTAAAATATCAAGGCGAAAGTTATCATAGCTTGTGTAAAATAGACCCAGCACCCGACCCAACTTTAAGAATAGATTAACGACGATATTTTTTTTTTATTGCCCGATAAGAGTCTCGCGTAAACGCAGCACATCAACACCGATAATGGCGCACCACTAATATATATATATATATATATATATATATGCTTTTACACATACACACACACACACAATCACAAATTTTATGTTGAAACTGTAATTCATATGGATGTAAATGTCTTATGCAGTTCATATACAACAGATATATCATGTAGGCTTTGAGATCTCATGGCCAGTCTACAATAAACCATCATCTTTTCAAAAACATTAATTTGTCTGACAGTCGTCAGTATATTGAGTGCAATCTGAAGGCCGTGTGGTGAAGGATTACAGCTGAATATCATTTAAGCAAAGCATTTGACGTCTAAATAAGTCATAAAAATAATGGATCAATACATCCTGCTTTGTTTAGTATTTAATATTTCAGTCCTCTGTGAATAAATGACTGGATTCTCCACTTCACTGCATGTCCTGAAACTAAAGCTGATGACTCCTGACGTGTGGAGAGAAACACACTGACAGCAGAGAACGAAAAGCGCTCACCATAAAGAAAACAAAAGCACACGGAGCAGTGTAGCGGCACAATGCAGAGAAAACCATGTTCAGGAGGAAGGAGAGTTTATGAACAACTCATATTTACAGCTGCTGCAGCGCTCAGGGGACTGACAGCTGAGGCTGACCACTGCATGCACACATATATTACAATGGGAAATGCATGTGAAGAGCACATACATAGCATAAAAAAAAATAAAAATCAAGTGCAAATATTTGAAGTGCATATAAAATGCAAAACATTAAAATAAAGTAAGACTCTAAATGGTTCAATTGAATAAGTGAATTACCACCTAGAGACTCACTCTAAATTATTCATTTGAATCAGTGACTCCTCACCTTGAGACTCACTCTGAATGGATTATTTGAATCAGTGAATCGCCACTCAAAGACTCACTCTTAATGGTTCATTTGAATCAACAAGTCATCACCTAAAGACTCACTCTGAATGTTTCATTTGAATCAACAAGTCATCACCTAAAGACTCACTCTGAATGGTTCATTTGAATCAACAAGTCATCACCTAAAGACTCACTCTGAATTGCAAACTGCTCATCACTGAGTATCTCATCACAAAGCGTGTTGTTAGGACACGCGGTTACAGTGTGACCTGCTCACCTAATGTTTACGTTCATAATATTTATATCATTTGCTAATTAATAACCTCATGTGGAACTGAATCTGTCTCATTTCGACGTCTGATACTGTCCACCGGAGGTCGCATTTTTGCTCACATACGCATGCTTTCAGAGCCTTTCTGAATGAATGAATGAAATACGCTGTTTTCCAACAAGGCAACCCGAAGTGCTGAATTATAATTGGCTAAACTGGCATTGTGCAGGTTAAATTTACCTAAACAAAGACAGTGCTCCGGCACGGAAAAAAACATTTTCAAAGCAGAATATCTGACTTCAGCATTGTTTTTCAGGTAAACAAGTATGTTCACTTGGGATGTTTCTTAAATATCTGCACACATATTATGGTTTTTTCATGCTTTAGAAGAGTCAAAAACTTACATGCAGCACCTTTAAAAGACTTAAAATATTTTACTGGAGTAGGCCAAATCATCATCTTGCTGAATAATTTGTTTATAAAGGCTAGTGTGTTTGCATAGGTTTATTTTCGACCATTTTCATACAGGCCCTTCACTTTATACAGATCCATATACGGTTTAAATTATATATTTTTAGTGAATAACCAAGTATCAGCTTAAATAAGTCTTACAGACTTGTAGTATAATAGTCATCATTGATCATGCCACCCCCATAACTAGATAAATAATTGTTCTATAAAATAGTTCCAAAATAATTTCTATATTTATATAAAAGTTTTATCCTGTTAAGCCGTTTATACAGAAATTTAAAAGTAACATTGATGTATCTTGCTTTTTCTGTGAAATTTCCACTGAAAGTGTAGCTCACTTATTTCGGGAATGTTCTTTTGTTACTTTTTTTGGATTAATGTGATTGCATCAATAAATTAATTAATAAATCGTTGATCTCGCCATGTGATCTGTCATCATGCAGCAAACTACTGTTGCGTCCCAATACGCACACTTATACTACGCCCTAAAAGTAAGTACTTTTTTGTGAAGGAAAAATATGTACTTCTGAGTGTGTAACAAAAGAGTATGCACGTTTTAGGACATACTGCTTCCTCGTTAACAGATCGTTGTGCTGCTTAGGTATGAGCCCTGTCAATCATCAACACATCATTCACATTTCTGTCATATTTAATTTCTTCTCTTATTAGAGAAGCAGCAGCAGGTTAATCTCCCATTCACAAGTCTTTCTTGCAGAGAAATCTCCTCAGGTCTTTGGATAATTATGCATTCAGATGTTAATGTCCAAACATGTCTTTATAGAAGTTCAGTATTGTTGTTGCAAATGAAATATAACGTGATTTAAATGTTTTTCCAGTGGGTTAGATAGTAATTAATAGTCATAAAAACATCTTTACCGAAGCCTCTCTACTTGACGGTTGGTCTCGCGTGTTTGTAGTTTGTTCACACTTTTCACCTGTGGGCATACCTGCCAACATTTGTCTCTGAAAATCCAGGAGACTGGAAGGGGTGCCTGGTCTGTCGGCGATCCGGCGGTGTTACGCCCCATGCACAGGGGGTGTCAGCTTCAACGCTTCCCATTCACCTTGAATGGGTGACGTCTGGCGTTGTTGAACTGCATTGTGGATCTGTCGGCGCCGCTTCAGTGGTGTTGATCGCTGCAGAAGTTGGGACTTTCTCAACTTTTCAAGTGCTGACGGAAGCACCAGCAAATCAGATCACTATATGCAAATACACCAGCTCAGACAGTAGCCGATTGCTGACTAAATTCATTGGCTGACGCTGCTATGACGATCGCGTCAGCCCCTACTTCAGACACGCCCTCTGTCAAGCGTTGACGCTGAAGCCCTGTGTGAATGGGGTGTTACCAGATTGTACCAATTACCTGAGGACCAAGGGAAGGGGTAGAAATTCCGGGAGTTTTCCGGGAGAAATTACAAACCGGGAGGTGGGTCTGAAATACGGGAGACTCCCGGGAAAAACTGGAATGTTGGCAGGTATGCCTGTGGGCAATATAGGCAGAGTATGGACGCTTCTACACGTAAAACTTTGACCGGAAATAGTAAATCATCCTCGAACCTTTGGCATACTCTTTTCAACATACTATGGTTTGGGACATACTAATTTTATTTTTAAATACTATTTAGGATGGGTAGTATGCGAATTGGGACGCAGCATACGAGCCCCGAGGTGTCCGACCTGACAGCCTCGCTTTCAGCTCCGCCCCCGCCTGCGTTCAGCTAATATCGATGATTGTCGGCTGCAGCATGTGGTTCAAGTCGAACGCACATTTTGACTTCTGAATCAATATCAAACACACAAATGAATTGATCAGCGTGATTAATAAAATGATAGGAACTGATAATATCTCCAGTTCAAAATTATTGTTTATTTCTCTATATTTATGATGAGTAGTACAGTACCCTGCTGAAAAATCCAGCTTAAACCAGCCTAAGCTGGTTGGCTGGTTTTAGTTGGTCGCCCAGCCTGGTTTTAGAGGGGTTTTAGCCATTTTCAGCCTGGTCTTAGCTGGTCAGGCTGGAAGTTGACCAGCAAAAACTAGCTTGACCAGCCAAAACCAGCTATGTCCAGCTTAAACCAGGCTGGTCAAGCTGGTTTTAGCTAGTTTAAGCTGGTCATTTTCCAACCTGACCAGCTAAGACCAGGCTGGAAATGGCCAAAGCCCCTCTAAAACCAGGCTGGTTGACCAGCTAAAATCAGCTTAGGCTGGTTTAAGCTGGATTTTTCAGCAGGGTAAAAAGCTACAAACATTTAGTTTCTGAATTTAGCAGAGCATAAAGTTTCCTAAAATAAGAACACTCAGTACAGAAACAGCTAAGCTCAATAGTGAAGTAAAAACACTTTGTTTTCAAAGACTTTCTGTGTAAAATCATCTCCTTTGTGTAGGTTTTTAACTGTGATCTCAGTCTAAAATGAGCTGTAAATCTCAGTCATTCTCATCTGAAATGCACGATAAAACATTTCCAGCGCTCTGATCTTCATAAACAGCAGAAGAGCAGCTATAATCTCAGAAAATGTGCTCAGAGATCAGCGTGAGCTCGCATTTCTCTCAGCTTTTCTAGTCTTCATTTGTTCTTAAGCAGTAAAGCTCCATTGAAATACGACTCTAATTAAAAGCCAATTAAAAATGGATGGTGTTTGTGGCCGGAGTGAACTTTTATCTTTAAGCTCATTTACGGTTCCGTTAATGCTTTATATTTGGGGTTGAAATGACCTTAGAGATTGTGGCAGATGTTTTATGTTTCCCTGTTGTTGGATGAAGATTTGAAGAAGAAGGAAATCACGTCTCTTCTGAGAGTCTGTAAAACAATTACAAAGGCTGGACAAAAGATGAATTAATTCAACATTAATATATTATATAGGTATAAAAATATAATAATAATAATAAAATAAATTGATTATAATAATATAATATAGGGGTGTCACGGTGGCGCAGTGGGTAGCACGATCGCCTCACAGCAAGAAGGTCGCTGGTTCGAGCCTCAGCTGGGTCAGTTGGCGTTTCTGTGTGGAGTTTGCATGTTCTCCCCGTGTTGGGGTGGCTTTCCTCCGGGTGCTCCGGTTTCCCCAACAGTCCAAAGACATGCGCTATAGGGGAATCGATGAGCTAAATTGGCCATGGTGTATGTGTGTGAATGCAAGAGTGTTTAGGTGTTTCCCAGTGTTGGGTTGTGGCTGGAAGGGCGTCCGCTGTGTAAAACATATGCTGGATAAGTTGGCGGTTCATTTCGGTGAGGTGACCCCTGATTAATAAAGGGACTAAGCCGAAAAGAAAATGAATGAATGAATGAATATAATAGGCAGCATAGTAGCTCAGTGGTTATCCCTGTTGCCTCACAGCAAGAAGGTCGCTGGTTTGAGTTCCAGCTGGACCAGATAGCATTTGAATTGAATTATTTACTTTGCTTTATTTATTTATTGATTTATTTATTTAATTTTTTGTACATGTTCGAAATAAAGTCTAAAGTCTAACATTAGTTATTAAGTTGTTTTTTCCTGCACTGTAAACCCAACAGTCAACTTTATCAAGCGAAATGAGTGTCGTTAACTCAAAATGTACTGAAGGTTAATTCTACTCATTGAAATGAGTTTTGAACTCAGAGTTGAAGGTAAAGAGTTAATTAAATACCTCATTACTTCAACTTAAATGGAGTAAGTTCACAGCACTCATATAAATCAGATTTTAAACTCAAATAGTTTGTTGCAATCGGTTTCCTCAAACGGTTTAAGTTGCCTTAACTTATTGGGTTTTACAGAACTCAGTTGGTTTGAGTTCTCTTCATTTATCGGGTTTTACTGTGCTCAAATTGCTTGAATTACTCAAATGAAGTAAGTTCACAGTACTCATTAGGATTAGTTTTTGAACTTAAATGGTTTGTAGCAATCGGTTCCCTCAAACGGTTTGAGTTACAGTAACTTTTTGGGTTTTACAGTGTTTCAACACACAGTGAATTAATAATGTTCACTTTTTCAAACTATTTCAAAGTTTAAGACTAAGGCTTAATAATGTTAAACAAAATAGATTTTTACATAGATTTAAATGTTTGCATTTAGTAAATCAAAGTAAAAGCCTGATTTGACATAATATATGTGTGTGTTATATTGTTATATCATAAGCAAATAAGCATTTTCTCAAATACACACACAGACACACACACACACACACACACACACACACACACACACACACACACA
>CAIGQZ010001236.1:9877108-9891924 GCA_903798205.1 Danio tinwini | reverse complement strand
AATAATAATAATAATAATAATAATAATAATAATAATAATAATAATAACAATAATAACAATAATAATTATTAGAACCCAAATCCATCATAACAAAAACATCACAACAAGCATTAAAACGATATTAAGAGCAAAGTTTCTATTTTCTATTTGTATACCATCTTTTGAAATATTAAAATGGACTGATTTGTGTTTGATCAAACATTATGGAAGCATCAGAATCCATGAAACATACAAAAATAAATAAATAACTGATTAACCAAAATGCATAAACATTTTTTTTTTGTTAAAAAAGTGGATAAATATCTTTAATCCTGGTTTAGTGTTAAACAGCCATCTTTACCATGATTAATTATCTTTAATAAAATCCTTATATAATGAAGCTCAGGGAAACTCAGAAGTGGCTCTCAAACGAACGTGGATAATTAAGTTGTCTTCAGTTCTACTAACTAGCAATTATTTTGTGCAGCTGTTTTTACGGATAAACAAACGATTCACTGTGACCTTTCTGAACGATCCGTCTGCTGTTTTTGCTGTAAGATGCTTTTATTTTTAGGCTGAGAATGAACTAAAACACCAGATGAAAATGTTAGGAAGTCAATCAGGTCACAATAACATCCTCCTTCAGTGACCGCTAATAGACAAATCTCATTTGTTTTTGTCATTCTAAATTTGCTTAGTCTTAAAGTAAAAGTCCCCCCCCCCAAAAAAAAAAAAAAAAAAAAAACAAACAAACTGCAAAATAAAAAAATGTATCACAAAAAAATCAAGACCAACTTATTAATAGTTAATAAATTTTGAGAGCTTTGTGTGAGAAAGAAACCAAACTGTACTTCTTATTGTCATTTACTGGGCAAGTATAGCAAATTAAGTAATGTTAAATAAAGTATGTAAGTTTGACACCCAGTAGTTGAACTAAGTACTGCACTCCTGAATCAAAACACATTTTCACTCGGCTCCTTCTCTGACGAGTCCACTCAAGAGCAGGTTGCCAGATTGATGTGAGTGTGCCTGACTATCAAGCCTAAAGGCTGATTTAAGGCTGATTTAAATCATGTTCTAACTAAAAGCAGCAGCTTGCGATAGAAGGAATATTCTCATACTAAAAGGAGTTTTTATCCTAACCAACACCTAAAATTGATATGCAAGAAACTGCTTCACTTTCTCACAGCTGAACAGCAGAAAACTGACACTGACTACGTTTACATGGACATCAGTAATCAAATTATTTGCTTTAATCTAATTAAGAGAATAATAAGACTAAGGTGTTTACATGAGTTGCTTTTTGAGTGTTACTTTCATGATCCCGTTTTACATGTTGTAGCACATAATTCTATTAGCATTATTGTGTCACCGCGCTATACGCATTTCCTCCGGAGTTTCATGTAATTTCGGGTGTTTCATATTTAATTTGTCGACTTTAAAGGGTTTCAAGCTGTTTTCAAGCTGTTTGGACAGACATGTGTAGGTATAGTGTATAGAGCGTCATACTAGGCTGATATAAACACACTCAGTCCTTTTTTTTCAATTTAACAACATAAAAACGGTGGACCAATTGGAGCGGTTTTGAGATCGACCGACCGCAACTTGAGGTAAGAGTGCAGTCCCCCGCCCACCAATATTGATTGACAGGTGTGCATTACCATATCCTCAGTATGTTGTTTCACGTCCGCCATTTTCAGTCTGTGAGTCAAAGCGACGTCACCAAAGAAACACTCTTGCTCTATTTTTAGATGTAAGGCTCATTGGGCTCAACATTCACCATGTTATCGCTCTCCTCACCGCCAGTGTTTGCATAGATGTGTACTTTTCATTGCGTCTTCCTTAAACTTCAGCCGTTTGCATTTCCCACGGTCACAGAAGCTCGCTGTCATCTTAACTAGGTGCAGCTGGAAAGTGCGAGCGTGTTGCCTCATGTGCGCGTCCCTCCATTGGAAATAACGAACTAACAACGCGCAGCGCCATGCATTTCGCAGTGTCGAAGATGAAAGTGAGGACCAGGAGGGAGGGGGTGGGTGTCGGAGATGAAAGTGAGGACCGGGGGGTTTGCTTACTATTCTGTCGCCTCTATGGACGCGCTGGCCCTGCTCAGGACACTGTTCATATTTCTGCCGCGCCACAGAGCGTTATCTGAATAGTTTCATTTTAAATAACATGCAAATGTGCGCGTCTGGTGTGCCGTGTCGTAGCTCTGAGCGGCGCATCCGGTGTATGACGCCCTTAAGTTATAGCCTCAAGCAGGCCGTACACCAGAAGCGCCGCTCGGCGACACACAGCGGCATGCATTTCTGAATTAAAAACATAAGTTTCTATCAGGTGACACACACCGGCGTCGCAAGTGTGTGATACTACTGTCATGTGCGCGCCATGTCGCGGTGCATCCGGTATGTGATGCCCTTCAGTCAAAGTTAATTCAGTGTGCTTGGTTATTAGTCTCGGTGTAGGCTACAAGCTCGGAGCTTTAAACTAGCACACAGTTGGCTGTAAAACTACACAAATGATTCTGTCCTCTCTGCTTGGTCTGTGTCTGAGTCGTACATGTACAGCTGAATGCTGGTCCTCTCACTCATGTTGCTTCTCTCTGTCTGCCTGTCTGTTGACATACACAATGAGGGGAGCTCTTGGCTCCGCCCCCTTGTTAAGTTGGGGGGGAAGTCGAAACTAATTTTCATGTGAAGCAACACACCCCTAAAACAGCAAACTGTGTACACGCCCCCAAAATGGCACTTTTTAACACATCATAATAAAAAAATCTGAATTGTGTTTTGAACTGAACCTAAACTGGCACACTCAGAAGAACCATAATATTAATATGAAATCTTAAAAAAGGGGTAAAATAGGTGCCCTTTAACTGCAGTTTGGCTCATTTACTTTTATTCGGGAACATTTCATGCACACCCTCTTTGACAAACCAGATATCGGATGCAACTTTGAACTGCTGGAAGAGTTGTGTTAATGGACGTTCATACTGCATGCTGAATGGAAGAAAAAAAAACCTCCGCATTTCACGATGCAGGTGTCTGTGGTCTGCACTTACTGGGTAGGTGCAAAGAGTGTCAAACAGCTGTGTGTGAGTGTGTGTGGACTATCCTGTCGCAAAATGCGGCAAAAAGTCCTACATGACAGTAATAGTTTGATTAAGGTGTTTACATGTCTGTACTGCACTTCAATAATGCGACTAATATCCAATAGTATCTGGGTGCAGCCTTTATGATGCAAGCTGAGATTGCATCACTCAGCGATGCAATGTCAGACACAATGCACTCAATGGAGTGAGTGACGTCACTGTAACGGGTAGGGTTAGGGGTTGGCTTAGGTGAGTGCATTAAAAAGCATTGGATGCAGCTCAGATTGCACTGCACCAGGTTTGCATCCAGACCCCTCTAATATTGGCATACTCCACGTGTCTTAATTTGATTTCTCTTTCGATTATGACCTTAATCTGATTAAATTAATCAAAAATCGATGTTTACATGGTAGACTCTTAATCAGAGTATTGTCTTAATCGCATTAATATTGAATTATTGGTGTTCAGGTAAACGTCCAGGTGCTTTATTCAGTGATAATTGCTGATAATGTGAGTTTGAATGTCATTTCACATGACATTTATTGCCATATACTGAAAGCAGCAGCAGAAAGTTCACCTCAGATCTGGAGAATAAAAAAAAAACTATTTGAAACTGAACTTTACTGTAAAATAATGCAAGCCAACACATATCAGTGATTCAGCATCTACATTTAATAATGTTAAGGAGCTTTAATCTGTAATAATTAGATTAGAAACCTTAACATTTGGCAGGAGTGCAGTGAGTGCACTATTCTGTGCTTCTGATTGGCTGTATTTACATTTCTGTTGTGTTTCGTCTCGTGTAACCTGCTCACCTAATGTTTACTCTTGTAATATTTATATTATTTGCTAATTAATAATCTCATGTGGAACTCTGAATCTGCGTATAATTTCGGAGTCTGCTACTGTCCACAGGAGGTCACATTTCAGTCATGGACACATGCTTTGAGAGCCTTTCTGAATGAATGAATAAATGAATGAATATGCTGTTTTCCACCATCTGGCAACCCGGAGTGCTGAAATATAATTGGCTAAACTGGCATTGAGCGGGTTAAATGACCAAAACAAAGACAGACGCTCCGGCACGTAACTCAAATTTTTTAAAGCAGAATATCTGACTTCAGCATTGCTTTTCAGATAAACGAGAATGTTCACTTTGCATGTTTCTTAAATTTCTGCAAACATATTATGGTATTTTTATGCTTTAGAAGAGTCAAAAATTGACATACAGCACCTTTAAGCCAAGCTAAGTTTATAGAAATTGAATGAAAATGGAAATAAATATATACAAATATATCAAAACTGTACGAACACATCTGAATGGCAATAATGTGTTTGAACTTCAGACCGAACTGCATTTATTCTGTATATCATAGAGGATGGAAGCACTTGGCCGTCATACTAGCTTGATCTCTATCCCCACATTTACATTTATTTAATCATTTAGCAGATGCTTTTATCCAAAGTGACTTACAGATGAGAATAATGCAGACAGAAGTGATTAAAGCCAGAGAAACACAATACAGTGCAACCACACCAAATTTACATTCAATGCTATGATTATGTAAGATTATGTGGCGCTGGGATTCATCTCAAAGCTAAGATTAAAGTGTGTTTCATTGCATTCACTGCTGATTTTAAGGGAAATCTGCATAATGGATTTAAATCTGCGGATCTGAATATCCTAGTGTTTCTTCATTTTTCAATGTTCATGGTTTTTTTTTTTTGTTTCTTTGAGGACGAAGGAAAAGAGGTTTTAAAAAGCTTTAGGCCCAATCCCAATTCTATTGCACCCCTACCCCTTCCCCTTGGCCCTTCAAACAGAGAGTGAAGGGGAAGGGCTTCAAAATTTACCCCTAAGAAAGCACACGTCATCATATGTCATCGTGAGCTCTTGCTTCATATGAGATCAGACTATGGCGACTGAATATTTTGTGGTATTTATCTTCAGGAAATCACTGAAAGCATATATTATGTTATCATAACAATCTAATGTGGCAGTAAGCTCGTAACTATACTGTGCATTAACACCGTGGCCATATTCATCTATGTAAACACACCAAAAACAACATTAACATTATAGCAGACACTGTAAAAGCTCATTCTCAGCCACTAGACTCTTCTGACAGGGTATTGGAGTGTCATCGAGTGTCAGAATTTTGACTGCTGTACAGGAGTTATGATTAGGGATTATAAATAGTGAAATTTAGGGGGTTTTATTTTAGCTTTTTTTTTTAGCATGACAGTAAAACGTGAACACGGTTATGAACATATTAAAACATGTCATAATAATGACAAAAAAATACTAATTTGTGGCTCTCGTTGTAGATGGTATGTTCTGGAAAATTGTCGCACCCCTTGGTTTTGAGTGTGGTCCTGAAAAATCGAGGACTATCTGGCCCTTCCCCTTAAGCTGGATTTATACTTTCGCCTGGCGCCGCATCATGCACCTCCGCTGACTGCGCACGCACCTCGCAACATGGACGAGGCTTTTATACTTGCCGCGTTCCCCATTGTGATATTCTTTAAAACGACAGGGGGCGGTCAAAAGAAACTGACCGTAAAATCAGACGGATAAACAGAAACGTAGAACGTTTCCGGATCTACGTCATGTCATTAATATCATTCACGATTGTTTAACTAATTATTTATATTTTTTTATCAATCATTTTAATGATTATAAGGATTTTTATAACCATTCATTTATTTGAATCAAGTTTGATGCGTCGCGTGCTTTTGTTTGCTCTAAAAATATATTCTTTATTACGGCAAGAATAAAAGCAAAAAAAAGCACACTTACTAAAAAATACTGATGTTTTTTAGATTTAGTCCGCTCCACAATTCACACATTACTGTCTGGCTAGTTTCTGTCCTATACTTATGCTAAATAGGCAATAATGGTCCAACATTCCTGACCATTATCACCAATAAAGCCTAGAAATAGGGCATCAGTAAACTGTAACCGGATAGGTTCAGATATTCCTCTCCAGTTATCAAAGAAATAATTTGTTCCTTAATTATAGTTTTGTAGCTAATAAAGTGTTTTAATTTTAAAATTGTAACTTATACATCAGTGTAAAACTCTGAATGGTGGAAAAACATATTTCTGTAATTGTATACCTCGGTCTCACTTTTGACATGGCCTCTTTTGGCTTTAACAATCCCTCAGGTTTTTCCAAACCTTTTATCAAAAACTGTCCTCCTTTCCCACGCCTGTTGCAATTTCTAGCCATGAATTATTAATCATCAGATTATCTCCATGATCACAGATCATAAAGATGTTTGTACAGTCGTACTGTTTCAGACAAAATCTCTTCAAAGTGGTTCATATTCAACTCAAATCAAGTAGGGTTAAGGGCAGGGCTTAATTTGTGCCTGAACAAGCCAGAACCGGATCTGGCACCTTTGAAATCTGATCCGGCACCTCATTTTACAGATCCTCCTCCTTACACGCACCCCCGCCCCGCTCTGCTCCTCACTTTTGTCTGTGACACCTCTCCCTCCTCTGGTAACATGCTGGATCCAATACCCCGATCTGTTCCGGGACCTTGCAATTTACAAATGAAGCACTGGATAAGGGCTAAGCGATGAGAATAATGCAGACAAAAGTGATTAAAGCCAGAGAAACACAATACAGTGCAACCATTATGAACCATTAAAATACAAACACCATTATGAATGTATTAAAATGTGCTTGTTTGTTGTAAAATGTGTAAATTCGTAATAATGACAAAAAACACAAATTTGTGCATTTCCTCGCTGTGCAAACAAGCTTTATAATCAATCATCAGCTAAGTGTGAACTCTTGAAGTGAAGTTTATTTATAAACTAATTTCGAGAGGATCACGTACTTATGATTGCTAGCGGCTGGACCCAAATTATCCAATTCACTACGCATCAATCAGATGATCCCTAAGCTACTATAAATACCCTGGGTTTCATATCACTGCTATCTTCGCTTTTGAAGAATCCCTCCATCCACCCCTACTCCTCCTTTTTTTTATAGATGGGTGACACGGTGGCCCAGTGCTTAGCGCTGTTGCCTCACAGCAAAATTGTCAATGGTTCTAGGCTTTACCAACCAGCGGGCATTTCTGTGCGGAGTTTGCACGTTCTCCCCGTGCTCACGTGGGTTTCCCCCCGGGTTCTCCGGTTTCCTACCACCGATTAAAACATGCAACCTAAGTTATTGATTAACCCACACTATAGACTTGCTCCCTATCTAGTACCTATCTCGTTAAAGAGAACTACTATCTGCTCTTCAATCACTACGATGGGGGAGTTCTCGAGATCTACCTAAGCTCGATCTCCCCTCTCGCCTTGCAACGGGAGGGAGCCCCGGGCTCGAGGATCTTATGAGCTCAGGGCTCTCTCCCGGGACAGCATGCCAAACAAGCTTTATAATCAATCATCAGCTAAGTGTGAACTCTTGAATGACAAAAAAACACTAATTTGTGCATTTCCTTGCTTTTGTGTGCAGCCATGTTACTGTTGTAGCTGGTGTATTCTGGGAAATTTTTGTACCCCTTGGTTTCGAGTGTGGTCCTGAAAAATCTCTGTTTCGACGGCTATCTAACCCTTCCCCTTAGCCTTCACGATAAAGAGAACTGGTTCAGGGCTTAATATGTGCCAAGCCAGATTCAGATTTGGCACCTTTAAAATCTGATCCGCCACCTCATGTTACCGATCCCTCTCCTCACACGCATCCCTGCCCTGCTCCTCACTTTTGTTCCCGATACCTCTTTCCTCCACTGGTAACATGCTAGATCCGTTACCCCGAACTGTTCCGGGTAGAATTGGGATTGGGCCTTAGAGTGGCACATTAGAGAGAGCACGTTTCAAGGAAATATTCAATTCACCTTTATTTCTATAGAGCATTTACAATGTAGATTGTGTCAAAGCAGCTTCACGTAGAAGATTAAAGTGAATGTAAACAGTGTCAGTTCAGTTTTCAGTGTTTAAGTTCAGTTCAGTTTAGCTCAGTTCAGTGTGGGTTAATAATCACTACTGAGAGTCCAAACACTGAAGAGCAATCCATCGATGCGCAGCTCTACAAGTCTCAAACCAAGCTAGCCAGTGGTGACAGCAGTGAGAAAAAAAACTTTAACAATTGGCGAAAGTGAAGAATTAAAAGAACCTGGAGAGAAACCAGGCTCAGTTATGCACAACCATTTCTCCTATGGCCAAACGTCTTGTGCAGAGCTGCAGTCTAGGCGCCGGAAGCTGGAGAGTGCTGGACTGCAGTGAAGGCTCGTTTGTCCCTGGAGCGTCACAGGAATCAGTCTCATCCTCTCCACTCCACCATGACCACCACAGCAGCTGCTCAGGATACTGCCTGGTCCAGGATTATGAAAACCTTGGGATCATCTCGTCGCTGGTCTTGGATTGAATCAGTGGCGCTGCATAGTCTATAATAAATAATAAATATTGTGATGGTGACGTATGTAATATTGTTTCCCGGTCCAAGCCACCACTCATTTAAATTGACAAAATATTCGTTTATGATCACTTTTTTATTCATATCACACATTAAAGTGAATTTTATACAAAGTCATAGAGTACACAACAATCTCTGGGCTTGCTGCATTACAAATATCAAAATTTGAACAATTTATAAAAAAATTTATCACTGTCTGGTCATCAGATATTAGGCATGGACATATATATTGCGATCGTGATTTTCGAAAGTAGTACACCGCTTTGTAAACGTTTATTATTAGCATTTGATGAGTCTCCTCATTCAGTTTCATAGAGCGCTTGGACCCAGAAGCCCCTTCGTGTGACGTCACACTTAACAATCGGATATTAGTAAATAATAAAATACTATTTCTTTATTGTAAACCTGCACCCTAGCAACTGCATAACAACACTATAGGAAATACCAACGCAATCTCACGGCAATTCGTAACTTTTTGATTTAGTGGCTAATTCATTCGAATTCGTACGATCTAATTCGTACAAATAGGTACGATTTGCTCATCACCCAATGATGGTTGGGGTTAGGGGTGCCACGCCTCCTTTTTAAAATCGTACATTTTCGTACGACTGAACTCGTACGAATTAGCCACTAAACTGACAAATCGTAAAATACTCACGTTTCCTCATGAGATCAGGCTGGAAACACCTGAAGCTCACTAGCATCCACATAGCAACATCCTAGCAACTGCAGCAGTGGCCTAGCAACTATACTATAAACCTTTACACCCCCCCCTCTCCTCTTCACTTTTTTCCACGACTCCCCAACCCTCTTAACTTTCGTCCGCGTTACAAATTCCTCCTCCCCCATGATAACATGCCAGATTCGTTACGCGATCTGTTCCAAGACTTCGCAATTTACAAATTAAACACTGCTAGCAACCACCCAAACGTTGAAATTACAAATAGGAAACAGCTGTAAACTTGAATCTTATAAAACAGCCTCAAACATTAAACTACATCAACATAAAACATGTTTTATAAGGTTTACACTGGCCTAGAGTGTGTTTCAATTATATAATCAAATATTTAGCCGATAAAGAAATCAAAAAAAGAAAAGTGCGAAAGAGTTGTGAAGTTCATTCCAGTTCACATGCAACAGAACGAGCCCTTAATTATAATAATATACTTGTTTTTTTCCGTCTCTGCTGGAGTTGCTTTATAATGTACCATTTTTACAGCCCTCCATGAATGCATCATAATATTTTAATGCGTATCTTTTTAAATAATTCGGCAGACGTGCTAGACACATTCAGAACATGCAGCCGAGGTGATAAATTGCTTTTAAATCTACACTGCATTCATTTGGAGCCAACATTTTTTTTTCTTTCCTGCGTTACATCTTTTGCATGATTTTTTAATCACATTTCATCATGTATTATGCTTTGTTGTTCTTCAGAAAACATGACAGGCGGAAGATTATTTTCCAGATGTGGTCTCTGTGAGGGAAGATTCATTGCTTTCAGACTTCAGCAAGATTAATGCCACTCTTAGATGCATTTCATTACAGCATCAATCTGATCTCACATTACATTCGAAGCATTGATTTGATTTTAATGCATATTATAAAAATCATTTGTTCGATTGCACTGTTTAAACATAAACTAATCTGATTGCCACGCACATTTATCAGTTATATAAATGAAATAGGTCAGATCTCTGTGATAGTGCTAATGCAATAAATGTGTTTTAAATACACAATAAACAGCTGCATTGATCATAAATACATCTAACTAGATTCAATCTCATCATGCATTTTAAATAATTGAATATCGCTTGTTTCACGGATAGTTTTAATTTTATTTTGACCAAACATTCATTCATTTATATGTTTTCTTTTCGGCGTACCGGCAACTTTCCCAGCATATGTTTTACGCAGCGAACGCCCTTTTAGCCACAACCCTTCACCGGGTAACACACACACACACACACACACACACACACACACACACGCACACACACACACACACACACACGCACACGCACACGCACACGCACACACACACACACACGCACACACACACACACACACACACATACACACACACACACAGGGCTTGACATTAACTTTTTTGATCACCAGCCACTGTGGCTAGTGGATTTCCAACTTTACTAGCCACTCGCCATTTTCACAAGTCACACTTTTGTTGTTGGGAAAATATATTTTATATGCATAAGTTTGACTCTTTTACTTGATTTAGATGTTGTGTTATGTCCACAAGCCTCCTCATTCATTACACTTGCTGTGTGTGTTGTGTATCAGCTTACTCAGCGTGCATGACCAAATAAGTTGTCACATTGCAATCAGTTTTTATTTCACAGGACTTTTCAGAGTTCAAAATTAAGGGTTTACCAAATTTATCTCTGACCACACCAAAAATAAATAAATTATTATTCTTAAGCCACAAAATTTAAATGTGCCAAAACAAGCAAAATATAACTACATACATATTTAAATTCAACAATACTTAGCTAAAAGTCCCAGACCACCAGTTAGCTACACATATTTACATATTTAACACAATAAGTTTATAATTCTTTTGATATAGGGGCAACACAGTGGCTCAGGGGTTAGCACTGTCGGCTTACTTCAAGAAGGTTGCTGGTTCGTGTCACGGCTGGGTCAGTTGGCATTTCTGTGTGGACTTTGCATGTTCTCCCAGTGTTGGCGTGAGTTTCCTCCGGTTTCCCCTAGAGTCCAAACACATGCACTATAGGGGAATTGATGAACTAAATTGGCCGTAGCTGTGTAAAACATATGCTGGATAAGTTGGTGGTTCATTGAGGAACTGGGAAACACTCATAGACTACAGCCAGTTTAGTTCATTATTTAGTCTTATTTCGGAGGCTGCTTCAGGTCATATTTTTGGCCATGTTGGCATACATTGAGGCAGCCTTCATTACTGAAATTAAATACACAGTTTTTCCACCAAGGCAACCCGAGGTGTTGAAATGTAATTGGGTAAACTGGCAGTGGGCGGAGTTACAGAGATCAAAACAAAGACAGACGTTTCAAACGGATCACACATTCTCAAAGCAGAATTGACTTCAGCATTGCTTCTCAGATAAATATGTTCACTTAACATGTTTCCTAAACATCTGCAAACATTGTTCTTATTCTTTATGAGAGTCAAAAAACATACATATAATACCTTGTTTGAGGCTAAGTATATCAGACCACTAGTTAAAAAGAATCATCCTCATAAACGCAAAGCTTTATTATTTCTGTGCAATCATCATTTTTCCTTCAGCGTCTCTTTAATGTGCTCTTCAGCTCCCAGCATGCTTTAGTGTGTGTCTGGGCTGTTTTATGTGCATTCTGCAATCACACACACGCTGTCACACAACCAGATTAATAATGTCTGCATAGCCAAATGCGTTCTGCTTGTATATGTAAAAACCAATAATTGCTGTAAACTTTACATTTTTAAAACAGCTTCAAAATTAAAACAGCTTAAAACTAAAAACTGCTGTACAATTTGAACGTTCAAAACAGTGTCAAACTTAAAAAGATTTAAAGCTAAAATTTGTTGTTAATTTTTTTATCACCATCAAATGTAAAGAATTTAAAGGGCACCTATGGTGAAAAATCTACTTTTCAAGCTGTTTGGATAGACATATGTGTAGGTATAGTGTATAGAGCGTCATATTGGGCTGATATAAACACACTCAGTCGTTTTTTTTCAATTTAACAACATAAAAACGGTGGACCAATTGGAGCGGTTTTGAGATCGACCGCAACTTGACGTAAGAGTGCAGTCCCCCCGCCCACCAATATTGATTGACAGGTGTGCATTACCATATCCTCAGTATGTTGTTTCACGTCCGCCATTTTCAGTCTGTGAGTCAAAGCGACGTCACCAAAGAAACACTCTTGCTCTATTTTTAGATGTAAAGCTCATAAGGCTCAACATTCACCACGTTATCGCTCTCCTCGCCGCCAGTGTTTGCATAGATGTGTACTTTTTATGGTGTCTTCCTTAAACTTCAGCCGTTTGCATTTCCCGCGGTCACAGAAGCTCCCTGTCATCTTAACTAGGTGCAGCTGGAAAGTGCGAGCGCGCTGCCTTATGTGCTTGTCCCTCCATTGGAAATAACGAACTAACAAAGCGCAGCGCCATGCATTTCGCGTTGTCGCGGATGAAAGTGAGGACTGGGGGGTTTGCTCACTATTCTGCCGCCTAGGTCGCCTCTATGGACGCGCTCGCCCTGCTCAGGACACTGTTCATATTTCTGCCGCGCCACAGAGCGTTATCTGAATAGTTTTATTTTAAATAACATGCAAATGTGCGCGTCTGGTGTGCCGCGTCATGGCTCTGAGCGGCGCGTCCGGTGTATGACGCCCTTTAGTTAAAGCCTCAAGCAGGTCATACACCAGAAGCGCTGCTCGGCGACAAGCAGCGACGTGCTTTTTTTGAATTCTAAACCTAAGTTTCTATCAGGTGACACACACCGGCGCTGCAAGTGTGCGATACTTTCAACTGTCATGTGCGCGCCGTGTCGCGGTGCATCCGGTGTGTGATGCCCTTCAGTCAAAGTTAATTCAGTGTGCTTTATTAGTCTCGGTGTAGGCTACAAGCTCGGAGCTTTAAACTGGCACACAGTTGGCTGTAAAACTATACAAAGACACAAATGATTTTGTCCTCTCTGCTTGGTCTGTGTCTGAGTCGTACATGTACAGCTGAATGCTGGTCCTCTCACTCATGTTGCTTCTCTCTGTCTGCCTGTCTGTTGACATACACAAAGCAGGGGAGCTCTTGGCTCCGCCCCCTTGTTAAGTTGGGCGGGAAGTCGAAAGTAATGTTCATGTGAAGCAACACGCCCCTAAAACAGCAAACTGTGTACACGCCCCCAAAATGGCACTTTTTAACACGTCATAATAAAAAAATCTGAATTGTGTTTTGAACTGAACCTAAACTGGCACACTCAGAAGAACCATAATATTAATATTACATCTTAAAAAAGGGGTAAAATAGGTGCCCTTTAAAGCCTAAACATTTTTAATTTATAAACAGCATAAAACTAAAAAAATACCTAAAACTAGTAATTTCTGTAAACTTTACATCTTAAAAAAACTTTGAAATTACTTAAAACTAATAATTGCTGTGAACTTTACATTTTTTTCAACAGCATCAAACTTAAAACTACTTAAAACTAGCTATTGCTGTAAACTACACATTTGTAAAAGCCTCAAAGTTAAACCTTACTAAAGTTATAAATTACTTCAAACTGATAACTGCTGTAAACTTTACATTTTCAAAACAGCATTAAAATTAAAACCCGCTTAAAACTACTTTGAACTAGTAATTGCTGTAAACTACATTTTTAAAATGGCCTCAAAGTTAAAATAGCTTAAAATTAAAAACTGCTGTACATGTTTAACTTTCAAAACAGTGTCAAACTTAAAACTATCTAAAAATAGTACTTGCTGTAAACTTTACACTTTTAAACAGCCTCAAAGTTAAAACTGCTCTAAATGTTTAACTTTTAAAACAGCATCAAAATTAATGACATAAAGCTAAAATTAGATTTAAAACAGCTTCGAAATTACTTACAACTAATAGTTGCTGTAAAGTTTACATTTTTTAAAACAACTTAGAAATTACTTAAAACCTGTACCTGCTGTACATTTTTAACGCAATCTTACGGCAATGCGTAACTTTTTTGATTCAGTGGCTAATTCGTATGAATTCGTATGATCTAATTCGTACAAATTAGTAGGATTTGCTCATCTCCTAATGACGGTTGGGGTTAGGTGCCACGCCTCCTTTTTAAAATCGAACATTTTCATACGACTGAACTCGTACAAATTCTTACATTACCTCGTGAGATCAGGCTGAAATATTACAATTTTAAAACAGCCTGCAGCTTAAAACTGCTTAAAATTAAAACTGCTGTACATTTTTTTATGTTTAAAACAGCGTCAATCATAAAGCTGCTTAAAACTATTAACTGCTGTAAACTTTACATTTTAAAACAGTCACAAACTTAAAACTACCTAAAATTAGTAATTGCTGTAAACTTTACATTTTAAAAACAGCCTCAAAGTTAAAACTGATCTAAATTATTAACTTTTAAAACAACTTCAAATTAAAATGACTTTAAGCTAAACATTTATGTAAACTTTAAGCTTTTATATCATCATTAAAATGTAAAACTACTTAAACTAAAAACAGCTGTAAATTTTCACTTTAAAAAACATCATCAAACTAAAAACTTCCTGAAGATAGTAATTTCTGTAAACTTTACATCTTTAAAACAGTTTCAAAAGAACTTA
>CAIGQZ010001236.1:9823127-9842453 GCA_903798205.1 Danio tinwini | reverse complement strand
ATAGATCCTCTGTTACTATAGCAACTGTAGAATCGGTACAACAGATTAATTACTATAGATGTTATGTTACCATAGCAACTGTAGAACCATCACAACATCAAATACTGTAGATGTTGTGTTACCACAGCAACTGTACAGTCACCACAGCAAATAAATTACTATAGATGTTGTTACTATAGCAACTGTAGAATCACCACAGCAGAATAATTACTATAGATGCTCTGTTATCATAGCAACTAAAGAATCACCACAACAGATTAATTACCATAAATGCTCTGTTACCATAGCAACTGTAGAATCACCAAAACAGATTAATTACCATAGATGCTCTGTTACCATAGCAACTGTAGAATCACTGCAACAGATCAATTACTCAAAATGTTCTGTTACCGTTGTCACCATAGCAACTATACACTCACCACAACAGATCAATTACCATAGCTGTTCTGTTACCATAGCAACTATAGAATCACCAAAATAAATCAATTCAAGTACTTTTCTACAGTTTGGTTCAAAAGCACTGAAGTGTTTACTGTAAGTTACTATAGTATTATATTCAATGTGGGGAAACACATATACACAATATATATACAATACAATGTAATCCATAAAAAGTACCTGTAGTCCGATTATAAGTATTTAAAAAAGTATTTTACTCTAATTACAAGTACGAGTCTGATGACATAATCCTGATTACTGCACATATAATCAAATACTGCCACATGAGTCGAGTGTATACCGGTAATCACTCTAGTTTCCTCTCATTTGTCCGCTTTACGTGACATGGAGAGTAAATATTGGGTTTGGCTCTGAGTTTACACTGTTTGCTCAGGCTTATGAACAATAGAGATGAAGAACAATCTCTCTCATCTCTCTTCCTCTCCTCCTCCTCCTTTGTCCTGTATCTTACATTCCCACCGGCAAGGTGTCGAGACCTATTATACTGAATGAGAAATAACTCATCATCATACAATAGGGCCATTTATAACTCTATTTTTAACGTAGACATCTTACATGCTAATCACATTTGGGCCAATTAAATAAAGTTGAGTTCATGCACAAAAAAGAAATAGAAAAAAAATCAGTTCTGTCTTTTACTCACATTTATGAATCTGCTTAAAAGATAAGGTTGTGATTTATTAATGCACGCCTTTTGGAATGATGATTATGAAGAAAAGCGCTATGCAAATAAACTTGAATTGTCTGCAGATCTTATACTTTGATTACTTTATTAATCAAGGACAGATTGCATTGATTAAAAGTGACATTTATAATGTTTCAGAACATTTTCCATTAAAAAATGACTTTCTTTTCATTGAGGAATCTTGAAATTAAATTCATTATGATTTACACACACACACACACACACACACACACACACACACACACACACACACACGCAAAGATAATAATCAAAAGTATCAATATGATTTCTGAAGGGTCAGGATGTATTGATGCAGAAAATTCAGCTTTTTATTACAGGAATGAATTATATTTTATGATAGATTCACATGGAAAACATCTATTTGAAATTATAATAATATTACAGATGTTATAATCAAATAAATTCAGTCTTGTTAAACATTGGAGACATCTTTCAAAAACATCTAAAATCTTAATTATTCCAAACTTCTGATGGTTCCTGTATGTTTTGCATATGCATGTTTTTGTAGTTCACTTTGAATCTATAGGATAAATATTAATATTCTGTTTAAGTCTTTTTTATTGTTGCACTGAAGAAATGAAGTCTGAGATTTCAAACAACATGAGGATGAGTAATTAATGACTGTATTTCCATTATAGGCTGAGGATCAGTTGAATAATAAATCAGTCCAGCTGGAAGGTCAGTACGAATGAATTTATGAAATAGTTGATTAAAAACTCAAACTTATTTTCTGTGTTCAGAGCTTTGAGTTTTGATTGAGCTAAAAATATTCTTGATAAATCATCTGAACAAAGAAAGACCATGCAGAATGTCCTATGAGATATAAAAAAGAGATTAGCAGTTTGGTTTGATTGACAGGAGGTCTGTTTGATCGACAGGCCAGTTTGATTGACAGGTCAGTACTTGAAGCCAGCTGTGACTGTGACATTAGTCTGTGAAACACTTTAAAAATCATGTTATTAAAGGGTTATAATACTTACGTAAACCCAATAAAATTGGTCAAATAAGATAAACTAAGTATTAAATCTAAGAGAAAAAAATCCAAAATGAAAAAAAAACTTGTGCAATGCAATGTATACATATTTATAAATATATACACTGACTGGCCACTATATTAGGTACACCTGTCCAACTGCTGGTTCACGCAAATGTCTAATCAGCCAATCGCATGTCAGCAACTTAATGCATTTAGGCATGTAGACATGGTCAAGACGATCTGAAGGGAGAAGAAAGAAGAAAGGGTATTTAAGTGACTTTGAACGTGGCATGGTTGTTGGTGACAGACGGGCTGCTCTGAGTATTTCAGAAACTGCTGATCTACTGGGATTTTTGCCTTGTATCAACAGATCAGGCTGGTGGTGGAGGTGTAATGGTGTGGGGGATATTTTCTTGGCACACTTTGGGTCCATTAGTACCAATTGTGGATTGTGTCAACACCACAGCCTACCTGAGTATTGTTGCTGACCATGTCCATCCCTTTATGACCACAGTGTCTCCATCTTCTGATGGCTACTTCCAGCACGATAACGCAACATGTCATAAAGCGTGAATCATCTCAGACTGGTCTTTTGAACATGACAATGAGTTCACTGTACTCAAATGGCCTTCACAGTCACCAGTTCTCAATCCAATAGAGCACCTTTGGGATGTGGTGGAACGGGAGATTGGCATTATGGATGTGCAGCCGACAAATCTGCAGCAACTGCGTGATGCTATCATGTCAATATGGAGCAAAATCTCTGAGGAATATTTCCAGTGCCTTGTTGAATCTATGCCACGAAGGATTAAGGCAGTTCTGAAGGCAAAAGGGGGTCCAACCTGGTACTAGTAAGGAGTCCCTAATGAAGTGGTAAGTATAATGTATATAGAAACAGAATAATATTGTGCTATTTTGGCAGACGGAAAGATCTTAAATATCTTATCTTAAATATCAGGAACAGTAACACTGATACTAACTGTAAAGGGGTCCAACCCGGTACTCGTAAGGTGTACCTTAAAAAATGGTCGTTGAGTGTATAATATTTTTAATCTTAATTTACATATTGTTTGAATTACTTAATTCAATTAAATGAAGCAATTCAATTATTCACAGTGCAACATTATAAAAAAGTTCAACTAACATTTTTAGTATCTTCTACTCACTAATGCTGCACAATACACAACACAATAACACAGTACATTTGGGGGAAAAAATCAATATAACTGTATTCAATGTGAGTATTTTGTCAAATGTTTTTATTTCTGTGATGAAACGCTGATTTTCAGCATCATAATTCCAGTAAGTCACATGATCATTTGGAAGTCATTAAAAATACACTAAGAAAAAGATTTGCCGTCTATCCAAGTTTTAGGAGCAACAAATAATAAGTTGACTTCTAGTTGATGATTTGGTGTCAGAAGTGTCTAATATGAAAGGCGAAGGCCTCTAGATTTTGCTTATTTAAGCACAATAAAATATGATCATGTCTTGATGTTGAATGATTTCATTAGGACAGTAAGATCTGACTCTGCTTAGACTAAAGTCTCATCACTGAACCTTCAATAATGTCCAGTATAGAATATAAAGTCATGCTGCAGTGGAAACAGAATGAATATTGTGTCTGACTCCATCATGAGCTTGGAGGACTGCATCCATACATCTCTGAATGACTCAAATCACGCATTAATAAAGTCATCTGGAATGGAGAAGAAAGCGTTCTTGCAGGACCCCCAGAGTTCATCAAGAGTCTTTGTGTTCATCTTCAATGCCTCCTCCATCTTACCCCAGACATGCTCAATAATGTTCATTTCTGGTGACTGGGCTGGCCAATCCTGGAGCACCTTGACCTTCTTTGCTTTCAGGAGCTTTGATGTGGAGGCTGAAGTACGAGGAGCGCTATCCTGCTGGAGAATTGTCCCTCTCCTGTGGTTTGTAATGTAATGGGCAGCACAAATGTCTTGATACCTCAGGCTGTTGATGTTGATCATCCACTCTGCAGATCTCTCGCACGCCCCCATACTGAATGTAACCCCAAACCATGATTTCTCCTTCACCAAACTTGACTGAGTTCTGTGAGAATCTTGGCTCCATGTGGGTTCCAGTAGGTCGTCTGCAGTATTAGTGATGATCGGGATGCAGATCAACAGATGATTCAGGAAAAATCCGCTTTCTGACACTTTTACAAATGATCAACTAGAAGTCAAGTTATTACCTGTTGCTCTTACAAACCCACAACAGGACTTGTGTCAGGTAGTGTATGCTATGACCTAAAAGGATTTTCTCTTTTATAGGGAAAAAGTGCATCATTTTGAGTGTGTAACAGATGCAGGCTCATTAACAGTCCATTCTGTTGCTTAGTTACGAGCCCTGTCAATCATCCTGTCACATCATTCATATTTCTTTCATATTTAATTTCCTGCCATATTGGAGACGCAGCAGCAGGTTAATCTGCCATTTGCAAGTCTTTAAAGCAGAGTTATCTCCTCAGGTGTTTTGCATAATTATGCATTCAGAAGTTCATGACCAAAAAAAATAAAAATTCACATTGTTGTAAATAAAGCAGAACACAAGATATACATATTTCCAATTTCAATAGTAATTAACAATCATTTAAACATGTTTACCAAAGCCTCTCAAATTTAGCTGACAGTCTCATTCATCCACCATGTTTGTATGCTTTATAGCATAGACTCCTTATGCAAATTGTATGTATGCATACAGTACAATACAAGACTTCATGCATCTTTGCACTCAAACTCAACTTTTTTTTTCTTCCCATAATTAATCAGACGAATTAATGGTGGCGTTTTAAAGTGGAGCTATTAGGCCCCTTTTTACAAAATGTAAAGTAAGTCTCTGATGTCTTGAGTGTGCAGTTTGAGCTCAAAACACCACACAAATAATGTTTTTAACTCTCCGAAACCGACCCTTATAGGTTTTGATCCTAATTGTGGCATTTTGGTGACTGTCGCTTTAAATGCAAATGAGATTGTGCTCTTTTTAAAAGAGGGAGGAGCTACACATGCCTGTGTGTCAGCATTGTGGCAGATGTAAAACAGGCCTAGTATTATCAGTGCTGTTCATGTGTGCTTCGGTGTGAGGGTGTGTTCACGCTTGTGTCAGTCTATGTTGACTCGTGTCGCTGTTCATTTGTGCTTCATCTAAAACTCCACATCTATAATCCTCTTAGTCTATGCTGACATTATCTTCAGCAGCTCAAACTCTCTAATGGCTAATGGACAGACGGCTGCTTCTCACTCAGGGCTGCTGTTTATGCTAATGAGGGAGAGATGGGCACTAGTGGGCGGGGCTTTCCCCCTCTGATGACACGTACAAAGGGAGAATGTCAATCAAAGTGTTTCTGCAGACTGCTTTGATCAAGGCTGATTATAAAACAATACAATTAATTAATGTTGACCATTAGAGAATACCTGCCAACACTCCCGTTTTCCCAGGAGTCTCCAGTATTTCATACCTACCTACTGGTTTGTAATTTTTTCCGGAAAACTCTTGGAATTTCAACCCCTTCCCCCGGTCCGCAGGTGATTAGTACAATCTGTAACACCCAATTTACATGTGGCTTCAGCATCAACGCTTGACAGAGTTGGGGCTGACGCGATCGTCATAGCAGCGCCAGCCAATGAAATTAGTCAGCAATAGGCTACTGTCTGAGCTGGTGTATACAGTGATCTGATTGGCCAACTTCTGCAGCGATCAATGCCACTGAAGCGGCTCTGACGGATCCACAATGCAGTTCAGCAATGCCTGACAGCACCCATTCAAAGTGAATGGGAAGCGTTAAAGCTGACGCCCCCCGGCGTAACATCCCCGGGTCACGACAGACCAGGCACCCCTTTCGGTCGCTCTGCTCATCCCCTCCACCCTGTCTCCCAGATTTTCAGAGACAAATGTTTGTAGGTATGCATTAGAGGCTGGTTATATTTATACACTGCTCACACACAACTGGGTTTAAACCCCTTATTAAAGGGGTATTGCATAATAGGTACCCTTTATGGGAAAAAAATGTTGTTAGTAGTCATTGCGGCTATTTATCTGCAGCAAACAATTGTGTAGATCTACAGCACATCAGAGATACAACTGACTGCTGCACGAGCTGAGAGAGGATCATGAGCTCTACTGATGATCCTATTGGCTGTTGCTCACGAACATCTTCATTTGCATAAAATTTAAGGATTCTCAACTTTGTCTACCCTACTGGCACCACAAGCAACACACAGCAACATGCGGAACTTTGTTAATTGCTCTAGCGCTTTTACAATGTATATTGTGTCAAAGCAGCTTAACATAGAAGTTAAAACTGTGTCAGTCCAGTTTTTAGAGTTGAAGTTCAGTTTAGTTCAGTTCAGTGTGGTTTAATCTTCACTGCTGAAAGTCCAAACACTGAAGAGCAAATCCATCGATGAGCAGCTCCAGAAGTCCCGACTCATTGAACTCTGCATTGGATTTAAATTACATTCTCTATATTGAAATGAACGGTCACAGCCATTGTGATATAACGATCATTAAAGGTGCTGCATGTACGTTTTTGACTCTTCTAAAGCATAATATTACCATAATATGTTTGCAGATATTTCAGAAACATGTGAAGTGAACATTCTTGTTTATCTGATAAACAATGCTGAAGTCAGATATTCTGCTTTGAGAATGTGCATTACATGCCGGAACGTCTGTCTTTGCTAATAACAAAAGTAGTATTAATATTAATGTGAACATTATAAGTAGGCTAATAAAAGGATTATGAGTAGATTTAACAATAGTAAACCATGTTTTGGGCATTTATATTTGCCCTAATTTAATGAAAGCCAGCTGGTGATCGCGTAAACCTTATTCAGGTGATCCAGCGATCTTTCGCCTCCTCATTGAACGTCTTTTATTCAGGTATTGCAGGATCGCCCGTGCTCGGACTGGTGAGGTTACAACTACAAGAGTCCAGGACTAACATTAATAGTAAGTGCCGTTATTAGCTTTTTTTCCTCTCCTATTTACTGGTTTAAAAATCTTAAATTGGTCCATCTCCACCTGCTGGTGAAAAAGCAATCTGCAATCTATCGAATCTGCTATCTGCAATCTATTGACGAATTACTAACCTACATCACACATGACGTCACACGGGTGCCCGGTTGCAAAAAAAGACCGGCTGCAATAGCAAACATGTGGTGTTTTGCGGTAGGATGCCAAATTCGAAAAAATATAAAACTTAACTTTTACCATACACCACACTGCTTTCAATGCAGACTGCAGGCGTCTTTGATTAAAGAAGCTGAATGAAGTGACGACCTAATTTTAAATGCTGGACTCTGCAGTTCTCATGTTATATCAGATAAGTTCACGCTATGCTGAATCAGACACATTACTTGTTTTTGATTGCAGCAATGACTTCGGCAAAACAGTTACATATGATTGATTAAACTGCGGACACTGAATGCTGAGAATGAAACGTGAAAGTTATTAAAGTTGGTTTTATATTCACACATTCATTCAGTGACAACTTGTGACACACACCCTAAATTGTTAACCACGGCACTTTGAGTATTCACTCTGAAATAACCTGCAAGTGTGTCTTGAAAACAACATGAACACTGTTTATTTGACTGTGAACAATGTTGTACTGTGATAGTCATTGGCTGCTAATATGATTTCGCTATTTAGAGTTTGTAAATAATACATTTATGAAATTATATTATTAAGGAGAAAGTCTGAATGTGCGAATATAAAACCAACTTCACCTTTATGTGTAAGTTCACATACCCTGCTGTAAGTTCAGCTGTAGTTCACTGTCCAAATGCAGTTGTTCTGCTCGTTGATGCTTACCCAGGTCTTGTATAACGTTAGCTCCGTCTTTTTTTCCTTGTCTTTGGCTCGACAGAACCTCGGTTTTTAGCACTACATAGTTTTAAATCTGGTAATCAGGGAACATTATTTCTTGCACATGACCACACAGAACACAATTGTTGGCGTCCAAACACTTGTAGGCCTTTAACTTCTCTCTTGTAAAATCCCTTGGAGTTTCAGTGAGATTGTATATTTGGGGCTGGAAGCTTGGTCATTTCGTCTCATTCAATATCCATTGGGAGGGTGCTATCGCAAATGGACCTGTCAGACGAACGCCGCTCACTTTAACGTTATTTTTGCAGAATAACTGTGCTTATCACTGGGTGACGAGCTGTTATAATATGCTAAAAGCATTATGTAAATAATATATATATATATATATAATATGTAATCAATATATCTTGTTTCTAAGACAACAACAAACTCTGTACCGCATCGGATGTCATTCCCTTGCTCTAAATGGTAGCGCTCCCATTTTTTATTTTTATTTTTTGCCACCTACCTATGCACGCATCCTGAATGTTTACAAACATGGTAATTGGTCTATTGCTTTTGCTGCAGCTCCCGGATGTAATGTCAAAGTTTCACAGCTGAATTTGAGCGACTGAATTCATGGAAGCGAGTTTTTGAACTGAAATAAAATAAACAGATTTTTTTAATATATTATACTTTGTATTTTTAAACAGAATTGAATATTTTGCAAGTAAAATCTGGAAGCTGAATATGAAGTATTGAATTTAAGTATGAAATTGTATTTTGGATTTAAATATTTACAGCTTAAATAAACAGCTGTGTTAAACCTCAGGACCTAAAATTTAAGTCATTAAAATGCAAGCAGTCGTTAATTCAATGTATTATTTTTTCAGTTAGTGCTATTCGACAAGCTTTTTATTTCAATACTTTTGGCATTAATTTTTTATTCACTCCGTCAGAAAGGCTCTTAAAGCATGTGCTCAAAATTAAAATGCGCCCTCCGGTGGACAGTAGCAGACTCTGAAATCAGAATCAGAATCAGAAAGAGCTTTATTGCCAGGTATGTTCACACATACGAGGAATTTGTTTTGGTGACAGAGCTTCTACAGTGCAACAGAATTACAGAGGACTAAAAAAAAACAGATAATAAATATATTTTAAAAAGTAGTGAATGCAATATACAAAATTGACAAGTGTATGTACAGGTGTATTACTATATACAACATAATATGTGCAGGTGTTATGTGCAAATAGGCATGTAAAGTGTGTTGTTAAATAAGTGTATGTGTGCATAAAAAAAGTGTATAGCAGGTAGTGATGTTGGTTCCACAATTATTATCATCATCAAGTGTTCATGAGATGGATTGCCTGAGGAAAGAAACTGTTTGTGTGTCGGGCTGTTCTGGTGCGCATTGCTCTGTAGCGTCGACCAGAAGGTAAAAGTTCAAAGAGGCAGTGTGCTGGGTGTGAGGAGTCCAGAGTGATTTTAGCAGCCCTTCTGCTCGCTCTGGATAAGTACAGTTCTTGGAGAGTAGGGAGGGTTGTACCAATGATTCGCTCAGCAGTCCGAGCGAATTCCCAGCAGTCCGAGCGAATTCCCTATTCGTCCCTATTCGACGTAGTCTTCGGAGGTCGGATTTGGTAGCTGAGCTAAACCAGACAGTTATTGAAGTGCAGATGACTGATTCAATGATGGAGGTGTAGAACTGTTTCAGCAGCTCCTTTGGGAGGTTGAACTTCCTCAGCTGACGAAGAAAGTACAGCCTCTGTTAAGCTTTTTTGACAATGGAGTCAATGTGAGTGTCCCACTTCAGGTCCTGAGAGATGGTGGTGCCCAGGAACCTGAATGACTCCACTGCTGCCACAATGCTGTCCATGATGCTCAGTGGGGGGAGAGCAGGGGGGTTTCTCCTGAAGTCCACTATCATCTCCACTGTTTTGAGCGTGTTTAGCTCCAGGTTGTTGTGACTGCACCAGACAGCCAACTCCTTAACCTCCTGTCTGTAAGCAGACTCGTCACCGTCCTGAATGAGGCCGATAAGTGTGGTGTCGTCTGCAAACTTTAGGAGCTTGACAGAGGAGTCCTTCGAAGTGCAGTCATTCGTGTACAGGGAGAAGAGCAGTGGGGAGAGGACACACCCCTGGGGGGCGCCGGTGCTGATTGTGCGGGTACTGGATGAGAATTTTCCCAGCTTCACCAGCTGCTGCCTGTCCGTTAGGAAGCTGTTGATCCACTGACAGACAGAGGTGGGCACGGAGAGCTCAGTTAATTTGGGCAGGAGAAGTTTTGGGATGATAGTGTTAAAAGCTGAGCTGAAGTCAACAAACAAGATCCTCGCATAGGTCCCTGGTCTGTCTAGATGTTGCAGAACATAATGCAGTCCCATATTGACTGCATCATCCACAGACCTGTTTGCTCTGTAGGCAAACTGAAGAGAGTCCAGTGAGGGTTCAGTGATGTCCTTCAGGTGGGCCAGCACCAGTTTTTCAAAAGACTTCATGACCACAGAAGTCAGCGCCACCGGTCTGTAGTCATTTAGTCCTGTGAGTTTGGGTTTCTTTGGTATGGGAATGATGATGGAGCGTTTGAAGCAGGAGGGCACTTTACACAGCTTCAGTGATCTGTTGAAGATCAGGGTGAAGATGGGGACCAGTTGGTCAGCACAGGACTTTAAACAGGCTGGTGTTGTAAGATCTGGGCCTGGAGCTTTTTTCCTCCTCTGTTTCTGGAAGACCTGGCGCGCATCATCTACACTGAACTGAAGTGCAGGTATGGGGGAGGCGGGGGGAGGTGGAGGTGTTAATGGTGGTGTAAACAGCAGTTCTGAGTGGGTTTGGTGGGTTTTCTCAAACCGGCAGTAAATCTCATTCAGGTCGTTTGCGAGTCGTTGGTTGTGGTGGGATGGTGTTTTATAGTTTGTGATGGTTTTCAAACTTTTCCACACAGATGCTGAGTCGCTGGACAAGAACTGACTCCTTAGTTTTTCAGAATAGTCCCTTTTTGCGACTCTGATCTCCTTTTCCAGTGTGTATTTGGCCTGCTTATACAAGGCCCTCTCCCCATTCCTGTAATCAACCTCCTTGGCCTGACGTAGCTGTCTGAGTTTTACAGTAAACCATGGTTTGTCATTGTTGTATGTGAGTTGTGTCCTGGTAGGAATGCACACGTCTTCACAGAAACTGATATAAGATGTTACAGTTTCTGTGAGCTCATCCAAATCGTTTGCAGCAGCTTCAAAGACACTCCAATCTGTGAGATGGAAACAGGCTTGTAGATCCCGCTCTGTTTCGTTAGTCCATCTTTTCACAGATCTTAATACAGGTTTGGCTGTTTTCAGTTTTTGCCTGTAGGTTGGTATGAGATGAATCAAACAGTGGTCAGAGTGCCCCAAAGCTGCTCGTTGGACAGAGTGGTATGCATCCTTTATTGTGGTATAGCAGTGATCCAATATGTTACTGTCTGTTGTGGGACATGTAACATGCTGTCTATGTTTTGGTTGTTCACGGGATAGTTTTGCTTTGTTAAAATCCCCGAGAATAATTAAAACAGAGTCCGGGTGTTGTTGCTCTATCACCGTGATCTGATCAGCTAGTTTCTGTATCGCCAGGCACGCATGCGCGTGTGGAGGTATGTAAACACTGACAAGGAGGAACGAGCAGAACTCGCGCGGGCAGTAGAAAGGCTTACAGTTAATAAACAGTGCTTCTAGGTCTGGACAGCACATCTTCTTTAAAACTGTTACATCTGTACACCACCTTTCGTTGATGTAAAAGCAAGTCCCACCACCGCGCGATTTCCGCGTCGATTCCTCGTCGCGATCCGCTCTGAACAGCTGATAGCTCGGTAGGTGAAGCGCGTTGTCCGGTATGGTGTCATTCAGCCAGGTTTCCGTGAAGCACAGAGCAGCTGAATGCGAAACATCCCTGTTTGTCTGGGAGAGCAGAATGAGTTCGTCAATTTTGTTGGGTAGAGAGCGAAGATTAGCCAGATGGATGCTAGGCAACGCGGTTCGAAACCCGCGCTGTCTGAGTTTCACAAGCGCGCCTGCACGCTTCCCTCGTCTGCGTGTCCGAAAGCGTTTGAGCAGCAGTGCGGCTCCGCCGACTACAATGTCCAACAAAACATCACATAAGTCCAAATCTGGAAAAATATTTGGTGGTGTATGCGTCCGAATGTCCAACAATTCGTCTCTGGTGAAACTAATTGTAGGAATATGACTGAAGACAGGACGAACTAACAAAAACACAAAGACAACTGCAGAGCACGACACGGAGGCGGCCATCTTCGTCGGCGTCTGCGTACAAATGAGACGCAGATTCAGAGTTCCACATGAGGTTATTAATTAGCAATGTATTTGTAGCAATATGTAAAAAAATAAGCATTTTCTATTTAAGAATTTTTATGTATGATATTTCTGTGCGAAAATACATGAATTAAATCAATTAGCAAATAATATAAATACTCAATTCAATTCACCTTTATTTGTATAGCGCTTATAGAAAGTAGATTGTCAAAGCAGCTTCACATTCAACATTATAGTGAATGAAAACAGTGTCAGTTCAGTTTTCAGAGTTTAGGTTCAGTTTAGTTTAGCTCAGTTCAGTGTGGGTATATAATCACTACTGAGAGTCCAAACACTGAAGAGCAAATCCATCGATGTGCAGCTCTACAGATCCCGAACCATGCAAGCCAGTGGCGACAGCGGCGAGGAAAAAACTTCACCAATTGGCGAAAGTGAAGAATTAAAAAAACCTGGAGAGAAACCAGGCTCAGTTGGGCACGACCATTTCTCCTATGGCCAAACGTCTTGTGCAGAGCTGCAGTCTAGACACTGGAGAACACTGAACCTCAGCGAAGACTCGCCTGTCCTTGGAGCATCACAGGAATCAGTCTCATGCATATTACAAGTGTAAACATTAGGTGAGCAGGTTACATTGTAACCGCGTGTCCTAACAACATGCTACGTGATGATTTCCAGTGATGATTGGCTGTTTGCACCAGACGAAACACGACAGAAATGTAAATACAGCCTTTCAGAAGCACAGAATAGTGCACTCACTGCACTCCAGCGAAATGGTAAGGTTTATAATCTAATGAATACATATTAAACCTCTTTAACATTATTAAATGTAGATGCTGAATCACTGATATGTGTTGGTTTGCACTGAGTCTCAGTTCTGAAGTTCAGTTTCAGACGGTCTATTTTATTTTACAGATCTGAGGTGAACTATCTGCTGCTGCTTTCAGTAAATGGCAATAAATGTCATGTAAAACTCACATTATAAGCATTTAAAAGAGAATAAAGCACATGAGCTGTAGCTGAGCTGATCATTGTCAGTTTTCTGTTGTTCAGCTGTGAGAAGCCTTTTTTTACAATATCAATTTCAGGTGTTGGTTAGGACAAAAACTCATTTTAATATGGAGAATATT
This sequence comes from Danio tinwini, assembly GCA_903798205.1. Classification (NCBI taxonomy): domain Eukaryota; kingdom Metazoa; phylum Chordata; class Actinopteri; order Cypriniformes; family Danionidae; genus Danio; species Danio tinwini. The sequence goes on along the minus strand of CAIGQZ010001236.1, from coordinate 9,829,052 downwards.
CCTCCTATCATGTGCCGTTGCTTTTATTTAGAACACAGTTTACATCAGCCTTAATGTTTGATAGTTTGGCACACTCTTGTTGAAGTCTTTAATCTGGCAACCTGCACTTGCCTGTGTTTTAATTGAGGAGTGCAATACATACAGTAGTTCAACCACTGGGTGTCAAACTTATATACTGCACTGCAAAAAAAAGCTTTTCTTACTGAGATATTTTGTCTTGTTTCTAGTCCAAATATCAAAAAATTCTTAAATCAAGAATTTTCTGGACAAGCAAAATATTTAGTCTTGTTTTCAGAAATAATATGCCAATATTAAATGAGTTTATCCTTACAACAAGCAAAATAATCTGCCAATGGGGTGAGCAAAATTATCTTACATCAAAAGGAAAAACAAGATTATTTAGCTTACCCCATTGGCAGATTATTTTGCTTGTTTTAAGGACAAACTGGCTTAATATTGGCATATTAATTCTGAAAACAAGACATTATGTTTTGCTTGCCAAGAAAATGTTTCTTGATATAAGAACAAGAAAAAAAATCCAAGTAAGAAAAGCATTTTTTGCAGTGTGCACCTTTAAACTCTTATCTCACATGTGATCTTGAGATTTTTTCCCATTTTGCCTCTTATGTACATTTGCAAGAGAGGCAAAGTTGATTTTGAAATCAACAATTATGAGAAGCATACAGTTTAAGCTTGCATTAGATCTCAATTTGATGTCGTAACAGATGCATGCATTTGACAGCACATGCTTTAATTCAAACCAACTTGCATTCAAAATAAAACAAACATGGAGATCAAATCATCATCCTAAAGCTCGACATGAAACTGATTCAGTAACTCATGCATCTCACTGTTAATCACATCTGAAACCCGCCTCAGCTCCGACCTCCTGACCTTTCTGAAATCTCAAAAATCACTTCGCGTCTGTGTGATGAAATGCAGAGTCGTGTCTGTGTGTGTTTAATCGCAGCCCCGCGGCGGAGAGCGAGAGTTCGCTTCAATATCCGTTTGTGTCGACGCTCTAGTGCTGTTCATATCTCAGTGTGAGACGCTCCAACAATTTATCAACAAACATCCATATTCCCAGGCGCAGGGATCCGCGAGCGCAGACTTTTAAAGTGCACCGCCGGAACCAGAGCTCCCAATGCAAGCAATTAGGAGAGTCAGAGCTACTAAAGAGCTTTCACTGAGAGATTCACTCCAGCGGCCGCGCAGCACAAACACACACAGAAAACTCACAGAAAACTAGCACATAACAGGAGCATCTAGAGCAGTGTCCACAAATCTATTGGGTCACTAAAGATTTAGGCTTACTGGAAAGACGTGCTTCAGCCTACATTTTTCTGAAACATGCTTAACACAGGAAATACAGAGCTAGTCATTTTGATCATTTTTAAAGTGCACATGAAATCAAAACTAACCATACTGGTTTTGTCAGCTCGCATTGCTAGTTTTTGCGGTGAACAATTCATCTGTGCATGTCGCTAAGAAAATATTAATAGTTTGCTCTTGTAACCTTTAATTGAAATCTGAAAATGCACTTGCTGTTTGTTTCCACTTCAATTTTCAGATTAGGTCTGTCTGAGATATTGGGCGTGGCTAAGATACTTAACCACGCCCCTCCAGCTGTCAGTTTTGTCAACAAACAGAAATGCTGAGCAGGAGTCTGTTAGGTTGTAATAACTCTCCCCAAACCCTTTTCCCCATCTTTCTTAATGACACGCCTACTTTACTACATCCAATCAGCTCACAGTAGAAAAACAAGCCACGCCCACTGTTTCTCCCGGAACTGTGTCACAATGAGTGGTTTATTTATAAACTAATATGGAGAGGATTATGTGCCTATAACTGAACACAGCTGGTACCACATCAGCTTCGTATATTGCACCAATCAGACCAATACTGACACACTATAAATTACCAGAGCTTCCTACTCCAGAACCCCCCCTTCCACCCCTACTCCTTCTTTTCTTTGATAGGGCGGCACGGCGGCCCAGTGATTATCACTGTTGCCTCGCAGCAAGAATGCCGCTGGTTCGGCCCTCTCCGAGCCGGTAGGCATTTCTGTGCGGAGTTTGCATGTTCTCCCCGTGTTTGCGTGAGTTTTTCCCGGGTTTCCGGTTTCCTCCTACGGTCCAAAGACATACACTATAAGTAAATGGACTATTTCAAAGGCAACTCTAAGTCAAATTTATCTCAGCAGTTCACAAGCAGGAGAGTTCTCCAGACCTACCTAATGCTATGCCAAATAGGTTTTATTATCAATCATTAGCCAAGTGTGAAGTCTTGAAATAAAAAAAAACAAAAATAAAAAACTGTTGCAGATACCGGTTCATGTGGACTTTGTTTAAATAAAACCCGTATATCTAATACCCTGACTGTTCCTAAATATCTGTATATATCTTTCTAGCATTCAGGCCCTGTTTACAATAATATGTTTTAGTTTTAAAGCGCATACGTTTTACTACGGTTACGCCGTTCATCCATACCCCAGAGTTTTCGAGTGCCGAAAATGGAGCGTTTTAGAAATGCTGAAGAGCTTGTTTTAGTTTTAAAACGCTGCTGCTCCGTGTCAGTGTGAATAGAGGAAAACGGAGACATCTAAAAACGGAGCCATGGCTGCAGACATTCCCCATCTGCCTGGGTCTTTATCCTCAATATTGAGTGCACAAAGTTCAGTCCTGCATCCTCTCCTTAAGTTCAGACTTCGCAAGTTTGATATGGAAAACAAACTCCCGAGAACAAGTCGGGTAAATCTTCAAGGGAACAGTGTACTTTATAACCTCATTCGCATCCCCCTGCAGGCTACGCTGTTTCACTAAAGCTTCAAGAAACCCGTGAGTACTTTTTTTGAGATGTTAACAGATTTGTGTGTGTTGAGCATCAGTTAAGACAACATTATCACCCGTCAGCTTTAATCGTAGAGAAAACTGCATAATTTTGAGCTTTGGTCAGCTAGTTTCATCTTCCGGATTTAAAATGATTTTGGGGGCGGGATCAAAATCGGTGATGTAGTGCAAAACTGCAAGTGGAGTGATGACGCGTCGGTTTCTCATTATTATTCATAGCGAAGTTCTTGTCATGTCATCCTATGAGAAGACACTGCTTCTTAATTATTCATGAGAGCACATGCTTTCCGAAGGCAAGGCAAACCTGCCAAGCTGTCTACCTATTTAGCCGTTCATCAGAGGTGGAAAGTAACAAATTACATTTACTCACGTTACTGTACTTAAGTAGTTTTTGGAGAATTTGTACTTTTAGAGTAATGTTTAAAATCTGTAATTTTACTTAAGTACGATTTGCCTAAAGTATTGTACTTCGCTACATTTTAAGTCATATGCGTTACTGAGTAAAACATAAATATATAAAGAAATGCAACAAAAAAAAGAAAAAGGAAATCGCGCCTGGAAGCCACGTCTCTGCAGCAGCAGCAGCGTGAGAAAAATCAGCGGTAAATTTGTCTATTTACTGTTGCTGGAGTTGGATTTATCGCCGGAGTTTAGGAGGTTTATCAGCAAAATGCCTGTCAACCCCAGCAATGACAAGGTAAGCTACTGTATATGACTCATTATTAATTTTACACTTCACTGCACTTGATCCGCGATATAAAGATCATTACTATGCGGAAATAACGCAGCGTGCACATGATATGATCCAGACCGTGATGGATACGGCGAGACTTTTTTTCCCATCGCAGGCGCAATGAGAGCTGAAGCAGCGCGTGCGCAGCGCATAGCGCAGAAGCAACTCGCAGGTGTTTGCCTACCGAGTGCATCAGCAGCGCGCACCTCATTTCTGTCTGTTGTACTTACCTATCTATCTTTCTTATTTTCTTTTTATCTGCACCAGGGCCCGCGGTAACTTTATCACATGCTGTTAGTGTTTCCTTAACCTGCAACTCTTTATTTTACAAATTATATATATATATATATATATATATATATATATATATATATATATATATATATATATATATAGGTTTTTGAGAAGTGTCATTCATGTCTTTTCAGGTGCACTCAGAGGACAATCGCCTGATTTGATGATTTTAATTTGTTTGTTTTTGTAGTTTGGGCCAAAACAAATGTTTGTTGCATGTTTAAAAGTTTAAGTTCATTTGATCGACTATATAAAAATCAGTGGATATTATCAGGTAAACTCCAATTAAACTGCTGAAACATCTCAAGAATGATCAGTGGAAACAGAATGTGCAGTACCTGAGCTCAATTTACAGCTTCACGGCAAAGGCTGTAAATCCTGATGTACATGTGAATTTTTTTAGCTTTTTTATTTTTTACAAATTTGCTACAATTTCAAAAACTCTTTTTTCACTTTGTCATTATGGGGGATTGTGTGTAGAATGTTGAGGTAATAAATTTATTTAATATATTTTGTAATAAGGCTGTAACAAACAAATGTGGAAAAAGTGAAGTGCTATGAATATATATTTAAAAGAAAATACAGTATGTCAGATGATCTGATCTCTGTGTGGAGAACTGGCTCTTGTCAGACTCCTTGTGCTAACAAAATCTCTCAGAATAATTACAATTAATAGCAAAATGTATTTGAAAACACATACTATTGAAAATTCACACTTTAATTCATAAGAGTCATACTTCTGTGGTTATTTTGGTTAAAGTAACCTAAAAGTAATACAAAAGTAGTATAATGTATTTCTGAGATATTAATATTGTAATGTAACTAATTACAAAAAAAGAAATGACAGTAACTTTTAATATATAATGTACTACATTTTGGAAATAACTTGCCCAACTGTGTTCGTAACATTGCTAATGTTCATTAGCACAAAAATCAGATATTAACAGGGACTTGGAGCAAAATTGTTTATGCACAATGGGCTCTTACAGCATCGGTGTTGTAATGTAGTTACAATACATTCAGGTAAATAGACTTAAGCTGTCAATTAGTTGTTCAAGTGTAAAATTAGATGAAAGATGGTGTAACCACCAGCGCCGTCAGTAGCAACAATACCGAGGTAAAGTCTAGATCGGATATGCGGCCGGCCGGATGTGTGCTATGCACATCAATATAGCAGCATTTTTATGACACTGTATAACAATAGGTGACGCAGCGGCGCAGTAGGTAGTGCTGTCGCCTCACAGCAGGAAGGTCACTGGTTCAAGCCTCGGCTGGGTCAGTTGGCATTTCTGTGTGGAGTTTGCATGTTCTCCCCGTGTTGGCGTGGGTTTCCTCAGGGTGCTCCGGTTTCCCCCACATGTCCAAAGACATGCGGTACAGGTGAATTGGGTATACGCTAAAAATTGTCCATAGTGTGTGAGTGTGAATGAGTGTGTTATTGCAGCTGGAAGGGCATCCACTTCGTAAAAACCTATGCTGGATAAGTTGGCGGTTCATTCCGCTGTGGTGACCCCAGATTAATAAAGGGACTAAGCTGAAAAGAAAATGAATGAATGAATGTATAACAATAATTAATATCTTTACAGTACTGTGACGGTTGGGTTTAAGGTTGGCGTGGGGGTAGGCTTTAAAAAATACAATTAATTGGGTAATTTAATAGATAACATAAATAAATACTCAATACAACTACTGTTTTTACGTTACTGTGACAGTTGGGTTTAGGGTTGGGGAGAAGGGGACGACGTTAATAAAATACAACAAATGTGACGTTTAATAAATAATATAAATAATTATTGTTAACTTCCGACTGCAACCCACATAGCAAACGGACTTGGCCCAAATGTGGCCTCGTTATGGCACTGCTGGCGTGTTGACAGCCGAATGTGGGCCATGCATGGCAATGATGGCACTGCATGCATGACGGCAAACTACATTTGGGCCAGTTAAGAGTAATAAATTGGCTGAGATTCGGGTCAGTTATGGCCCATGTGTGGCCCTTGTCTTTAATCCAGTTAAGGGCCACTTCAGGACCGTCATTCTTTGCTGTAC
>CAIGQZ010001236.1:9800852-9811338 GCA_903798205.1 Danio tinwini | reverse complement strand
ATCACTATAGTAGTTGTGTTACCATAGCAACTGTAGAATCACCACAAAAGATCAACCACTATAGTAGTTGTGCTACCATAGCAACTGTAGAATTACCACAACAGATCAATCACTATAATAGTTGTGTTACCATAGCAACTGTAGAATTACCACAACAGATCAATCACTATAGTAGTTGTGTTACCATAGCAACTGTAGAATCACCACGACAGATCAATTACTGTAGTAGTTGTGTTACCATAGCAACTGTAGAATCACCACGACAGATCAATCACTATAGTAGTTGTGTTACCATAGCAACTGTAAAATCACCCCAACAGATCAATCACTATAGTGGTTGTGCTACCATAGCAACTGTAGAATTACCACAACAGATCAATCAATATAGTAGTTGTGTTACCATAGCAACTGTAGAATAACCACAACAGATCAATCACTATAGTAGTTGTGTTACTATAGCAACTGTAGAATCACCACGACAGATCAATTACTATAGTAGTTGTGTTACCATAGCAACTGTAGAATCACCACAACTGATAAATTACTATAGCTGTTTTGTTACCATAGCAACTGTAGAATTACCTGAACAGATCAATTACTGTAGTAAAATGCTTCTGTAGTAAAATGCTTCTGCTCACCAGTAAAATGCTTCTGCTCACCAGAGCTGCATTTATTTCATCAGAAATAAATACACACATAGTTATAGTAAATAAAGTGTTTTTTTGAACCATACTACAGTAAAGTACATGAATTAATCTGTTGTGCTGAATCCCCAGTTGCTATGGTAACACAACAACTCAAATCAAATCAAATCAAATCACAATAAAAGTGATTTTATTTCTGATGAAATAAATGCAGCTCTGGTGAGCAGAAGCATTTTTTTTCCATCACAGAAATGGACCTGACTTCTGGAGGTTTGGATGCTAGGCTTAGTTACTATGGTAAAGGATTACTCGGAGCGCTTCATGAGATAAAATGAGGTCAAGTCTCGGCTTGATGGGCTTTAATGGTGAAGTGCAGCTAGATGAGACGCCAGGGACGCTGCTCCCGCTTAATGACTGAACACACACACCAGGCCCTGACGCGTCTCTGACTGCACGGATAACACACGCGGGTGAATGAGGGAAAAGTGGAGCGACGGAAAGGTCAGCAGCCTTATCCACTCAAGCAGGCCATTTAACCAGCTAATCGCACACATTTATGGCTTCACCCGTTATTTGAGCAGGCCTCGGCAGGTGGGGCCGCCGACCTGCGCCTGTTTGAAGAGACTTATCAAGACTGACGAAATGTCACGGCGTCTGTAAATCATAGGCTTCAGGATGACTCCGCTCTCAGCGTAGGTGTTAATCGGCTTCACCGTGAGCTTCTGACAGCCTGCGATGAAGATTTCAAAGCAGCTCTGATCATGTATATGTGAACATGACAGTACTGATATTCACTGATGATTTATATGATGAGCTGCTGCGTTCGCTTGGCTCTTATTAAAGTGTGCGATTTATGCAATGACTGAATGATGTTTTTATTGCATGCAATACAGCATACATTAGTGCAGGCTGGGAGATGACCAGCCTAGCCAAGCTGGGAGCCCAGCCAAAACCAGCTAAGTCCAGCTTAAACCAGGCTGGTCAAACTGATTTTAGCTGGTCATTTTTCAGCCTGACCAGCTAAGACCAGGTTGGGAATGGAAATAGCCAAAACCCCTTTAAAACCTGGATGGTTGACCAGCTAAAACCAGCTAACCAGTTAGGTTGGTTTAAGCCGTTTTTATTTTTCAGTAGGGGTAGTTTTCCACATATATTATTATTATTGTTATTATTATTATTTATTTTATTTTTTTACTACTACTACTATTATTATTATTATTATTATTATTATTATTATTATTATTATTATTATATTTTTTACTACTACTACTACTATTATTTCTATATTTATTATTATTAGTATTATTTTTTACTACTGCTACTATGATTATTATTATTTTATTTATTTTTTACTACTACTACTGTTATTATTATTATTATTATTATTATATTTTTTATTATTATTACTACAACAACAACTACTACTACTACTATTATTATTATAATTATTATTTTTACTATGCAGCACCACTGATGTGATCCAAGACCAGCAACGAGATGATCCAAAGGTTTTCATAATCCTGGACTAGGCCGTATCCTGAGTAGCAGCTGTGGTGGTCATGGAAGAGTGGAGAGCATGAGACTGATTCCTGTGATGCTCCAGGTACAGATGAGTCTTCGCTGAGGTCCAGCATTCTCCAGCGCCTAAACTGCAGCTCTGCACAAGACTTTTGGCCATAGGAGAAATGGTCGTGCCCAACTGAGCCTGGTTTCTCTCCAGGTTTTTTAAATTCTTCACTTTCGCCAATTGGTGAAGTTTTTTCCTCGCCGCTGTCGCCACTGGCTTGCATGGTTCTATCCCGATATCATCCCGTAAAGGTATTTTCCCATATTTCTCCTGTATTTTCAGTCTTTCTCTGAAAGGTGGCAAATAAACATTAAAAAGCAGAGTCTACCTATACGCAACCCATACCGCCGAACTACCAGGGGCCGCCCCTTGGTCTTAAATGTGAGTCTGTTCTGTGCTTTCGCTTTAATTGTTTAGGCATGAAAACACTTTAAAATAAATATTAAAACGATGGGATTCTCTTTTCTTTTATTACAGGTGTAATTTCCCCTTCATAAGCAATCCTCAAAACAGTCATATAGCGGTGCGTGACTGTCAGCTGACGCGCTCCATACTGATAAATAGAAGCTGTTTCCCAAACAGATTCTGTACATGTAATTTGAAGCGGAGTCTGGGTTTTGGGTGCGTGTTTAAACAGACATACAGACATAGTTAATAATAATATCTAAAGATGTCGATCTTTGTGGGGTTTTTTCAATCACACCTAATTTTGCCATAAATGAGCATAAAAAGTTAGGAAAGCAATCGAATGCTTTTATTATAATGTTAAATGGTTGCATTTTTAAAGTGACTTATGTTATTTAATGCAATCAACCAAAAAAAAAAATCGAAATAAATAAGAGATTCATTTGCTGCTCTTTAATCAGAATGTGTGAGTTATACAGTGAAGAAATGGCTAATGAGATTTGATAGCTTGATTTTATTTCATTATAATAGCTATTAATTTTAATAAGCTGAACTGTTTGCTAATGTATTTGCTGCTAATGTAAACTATTTATTTTTTATTTTATAAATAATATTAATAAAACATATCACTGACCATTTATTTACAATGAAACAGCTCCAAATCAACATATTTAGTAATTTGGGGATTTTTTGTTAAAGGGGGTGTCAGGGTAATCCCTTATTATGGTGGGCATATCTCTTATTTTCACATCCCAATGTTGACAGGTATGGGTTCGGGATCTGTAGAGCTGCGCATCGATGGATTTGCTCTTCAGTGTTTGGACTCTCAGTAGTGAATATTAACCCACACTGAACTGAGCTAAACTGATTTGAACTTAAACACTGAAAACTGAACTGACACTGTTTACATTCACTATAATCTTCTATGTGAAGCTGCTTTGACACAATCTACATTGTATAAGCGCTATACAAATAAAGGTGAATTGAAAATTTTAATTTATTATTATTATTATTAATATTATTATTATTATTATTATTATATGTTATTCATACTACTACTACTACTATTATTATTATATTTATTATTATTATTAGGCGATGCAGTGGCGCAGTAGGTAGTGCTGTCGCCTCACAGCAAAAGATTATATCAATAGGTTATATTAAGATTATATTCTATCTGCCAATATGCAAACATATTATAGTAATTTATAGCAAATACTATAGTGTTTTTGAATCATAAAATAGTAAAGCAATTCTATTTAGTAGCTGCTATGATAAGTTTCAGTTTAGTAATATAAACCAATGACCAAATACTGTAGTTTATATATATATATATATATATATATATATAATTATTGTTGTTGTTGTTGTTGCAAGCAATACAGCAAACATTATAGCACCTTAATACATTTATCAGTCAAATGTTGGGTTTCTTATTGTCATATTCTGTCTGTGAATTAGTGGACTGTGATTCTGTCTGTGAACTGAGGAACTATGACGTCAATTTAAGTTCAAAAATCCAGAAGCGAGTTAGCATTTTAGTAGTTCTGGTTCCCTCAACCCAAAGTCAATGGGTTTTTTGAATGGGAATTTGGTTAAATTGCTTAGATAATGTTTGTGGCAACCACAAACTCAAGACAATTTTACATTTTATTCTACAACATAAAACACATCAGTTACAGCACACTCTTGATTTTTTTAAATGGGTTACGCTTCTTTAAAAAGACTTCAGTAAAGGTTGCTATCAAGTTGTTAAATGGCGTTAAAGGGCCATGAAACCCCCTGTCTGTTTTCAGAGGGTGTTTTCACACCTCTAGTTTGGAAAAACTCAGGAAAGTGGGTGTGTCCAGCTCAGTTTAGGTGGGAGTGTCGGGGAGGGAAAGCGGGAAGATTTTGCATAAAAATTAGAGTTTCTGTTTGGGCACGCTCTGATTTTCACAGAGGCAAAACAAACACACAAACGCAGGGGAGAAAGACACTGACTGTGTTTACATGGACATCAGTAATCAAATTATTGCCAAATTTTTAATTTGTCGACTTTAACTGCAGTTTGGCACTTTCACTTTTATTCAGGAACATTTCCTGCATGCACCCCATGATATATTGTATGTGAGGAACTGCTGGAGAGTAGAGTTTCAATGGAGGGTTAGATACCGCACGGCGAATGGGAGAAAAAAAAATCCTCTGCATTTCTCTGTAACTTAGATGCACTCAGTAGGTGGCATCAGAAAGCTGTGTGTGTATAGACTATCCTGTCACAAAATGCGACGAAAATCCTACACGATGGTAATAGTTTGATTGCAGTGTTTACATGTTTACACTCGGAGAGCAGCATTTACAGCAGATCTTACAGTCTATAATATTTCAGTGATATTAATATACTGTAAACTCAGTAACTCAATCATTTTGATTAAGGTATATCTTTAAAAACTGAAAGAGCACTGCTGACGATACCAACTAACTTTACTATCTAAATGAACAAACAAAGAGCACTGATCTCACACACTTACCAAATCTGTAGAGACAGGACAATTAAACTGGAGCCGTGTCTATTTTAAAAGGAGACAAGCGGCAAATCCGGATTTCATCATTTACAGATGAGAAAAGCTCTTGGGTAAAAAAAAAGTTCCTTACAAACACATTTCTGTCATGTGCACTGTAATCCACATGTGAGTCCAGCTGCGCTCTCATGGTAGCAAATGAAAACAAAACCTTCATTGCAGCACATTAATAAACGCAACACTGATGATCCGTGTCTCCAAATTATTCTTCTTCCACTTGTTTTGGCAACACATCATGGTGTCTCTCTGTTGTCTATACACTGTAACAGGTAAAACAGTCTCTGAAACTGTCATGCATATTAATGAAGTTGCACCTCATACACAATAGAGTGCGCTGATTGGTTTGACCAAGTCTTTGTCATGAATCAATGCTGCACACTCAAAGATGTCACGATGCACTCGCCGGTACAGACATCCACTCTCCACGTTGGAATACACACAAGTATCTCATGGCCGTGACGCAGCTTCAAAAATACAAAAGAAGAACAAATTTGCTAAAAATAAAGCAAAAACAACCAATTCTCACTTTTTAGTGCACTATACGTGTCCATATAGTGTTTATAGCAGCGTGGGACACATATATGACTGTCGTCAGCTCAACACATGTGTTTTGGTGTTTTGTGACCCTTTAATAATAGACATTATCAAGCTGAACTGGTCTGAAAAAGTGTTGGCCATTTAGATTTCTCTGTTAGTTAAGTATTTGGTCAGACTTTATTTTGATGGTTCGTTTGTTGAATTTAAGTTACATTGCATCTACATGCCAACTAATTCTCATAAGATTATAAGTAGACTGTTAGGGTTGGGGTGAGGGTTAGGGTTAGTGTAAATTGACATGTACTTGACATGCAAAGTTTCTTTTAAGGGTTCATCTATTAGTCCTATTGCGGAACTAACAGCATGGGTGAAGGTCAAATGCGTGTAAGCCTTTTTAGCACATGTGAAAAGTATTAATATTTCTAATATTAATTTGTTTCCAGCTCCAAATTTAATCTGACTCCCATTTATAATAATTTAAATTTAGATTCATCTAATTCAAGCTGATCATCTTATAGGTTGTAATTAGGTCTAATTTAGAATGATTAAACCTAATAAATCCTTATTTTCAGTTAATGGTTCATCGTTTACATGAAGTTGCCTAGAGTCAGTATGCTGGCCAGTTACATCTGCCCATGGACACAACCTCACCAGTTCTGGTTCTTAGGTAAAGAATATAACTGTGAGCTAATTTCCTTTAATTAATAATAGGCTGCCTTATGCTTGCTCATACTTAAAGAAAGTTTGATTTAGCCCTTAGATTATATCACACTCAGGGCCGGAGCAATTCGAACTGCCGCTCTAGACAAAGGACTATCACGCCGCCCCCAACCTGAAAGTGAAAACGAAACTGACATTGCGGATGAAAGTCAGAACGTTGGGGTTGGGCGGCGGGTGTGTTTTCTGCCCTCACTGTTATGCCGCCCTAGGGTTGTGTTGATGTTGCAGATGAAAGTCAGAACGTTGGGTTGGGCGGCGGGGAGCGTTTGCGCCTCTATGGACGCGCCGGCCCTGATCACACTAAGTCAGTGATAGTCAGCAATCACCAGGTCTCTAATGCTGTGCCTAGCTCCATCCATTGAGCCTGAATGTATGACAAAATCCTGGTCGTAGGCTGCGGAAACATCAGCCTAAACAATCTACTAAATGTAATTGATTTCAGGAGATATTAGAGTTTAAAAAGAATTTTACATTTATTGTCAGGCAAAGATTGTCCATTCCAATTCACACAATTAAACAGAATAAGCCAATCAAGATTGTACAACATCGATTACCCAAAGATTCATTTCAGTTAGAGATTAATACCTGACCATGTAGAATTACATTGCAGCATTTAAGTCCTGATGCAGAGCTCAGAGACTTAGGACGTACTCACACTATGCTGTCCGAACCATGCCCAGGCCCGTTTCCCGGATAGTTTGAGAAGTGTGAGTGCTCTGAATCGGGCTCAAGCACGGTTCACTTGGGCAGCCCTGGCCCAGTTGGAAGAGGTGGGCCTAAGCGCGGTTCACTTGGGCTCAGGCGCGGTACGCTTACAGTGTGAGTGCAAGCGTGCCTGAGCCCCAAACTGAAAGTGAGACGTGACTTTTAAGGGACTGTTTGATATGGATTAATCATTCGTACTGTTCAATGAACGCAAACTGTCGTAGATTATTAAAGACGCAAATCTCTCAATGCACCACAGCTGCAGCTGCAGCAAACCTCCTAATTCCTGCAGCACGAGGACTTTATGATTGTTTATGAGCGTCAACAGTGTCTGATCTGTTCAGTGAAATATTAGACTGTGTGTCACCGCATATCAAACCACTTAAAGAAATCTCCACTGTGCTGAGCGAGAGAGCTTACTGAACAGCGCATCATCCATGACGTAAGCGTGCCCAGGCCCGAATGTAATGGGAGTGCCGGCCGTCAGGGGAGACAAGCGTGCTTTGGCCTGGTTCAAGGCAACGGTACATAGTGTGAGTACGGCCTTATACACCGCTACAGGGTAATCTGGCTACAGAATCCCCCAGACACTTCTGCACCTTTTGCCTAAATCCTCAAATCAGCCTAAATTCAAGACAATAAAAAGCTTCAACAAGAAACTTGCCTGGTCATGAGTTGATGTGAAGACCATTTTCTTTGGAGTGGAGCATCTGGCAAAGATCTTATCAAAGTCAAAACCCAAATTATCTGATATAAGGGAGATTGTAAAATATTACAGTGAAATTAAGACTTCACCAATCACACAGAGACATTTAAAATGACACCAAACATGAATATACAGTAGAGCCACAAGATATGCCATGTTAACAACTTAGACACTCTATGTGGAGCTGCTCTGGTGGAGAAGGTAAAGTCCAGGGCAAAGAGGGGGGCTCAGGATGCATGGAGACAACCTGAACAACTGGTTTCCTAGCTGATCTTCTTCTCAGATTAGAAAGTTCATTGTTTTAGTGCCATTCTCGTGGTCTTGTCTCGTGTGGAGTTCCAGAACAGTTCTCAGGGTTTAATATTATGGAGAGATAAAGTCATCCTTACATTCTTATACTCAGTTAAACGTCTGTTGAAGGAGCAGTATCAGCAGATATTAAGCAAACAGTCTACTAATACTCAAATGGGCCATCAAAATAAAGTGTTACCAAGTATTTTCATGAATAGTATTTAATAGTTTGTAATATTTTTCTAATTGTGTGTAGATAATGACTTCACTTGTAGAGACCGTCATGACAGATAATTAGTTGATCATTTATTTTAATTAAACACTATCATGAAGATGCTTACAGTGCAGTCTGTCTCAGTAATGCAAATGTGTGAATCACATAAATAGTAAATGTGTGAAACACATAAATAGTATCGGACATAATGACATTTAAAATAGATTCACAGCAGCTCTGATTCAAGCGTATGCGAACAGAAGCTTCAGGAACAAATGACACAATCACCGTTAAACTGCGTTACAGCAGAGCCGGAGATTAAATCTGATCCATCATCTGAAACCAGACGCATTACACACTGTTATATTCACACTTATACACAGATCAGATGGGCAATATATTCCAACGGCTTCATAACATGGGCTCTCAGCATCATGCAGCATGAGGATCACACAGATGAAATATATATGCTCATAAGCAGCAGTGCGTTCAATGCAGATTTCTTTACATGTCAGCGTACGTTTACTGTACATGGCGTCACTTTTAATATGAGACTGAAAACTCAATGCATTTGATTATTTACAGTAACTGCTTTTCTGAAAGGTTCTAAAATTATTCAATAATCAAACGTTTTAAAAGAGCATGTTTAGATATTAATATCATTATCTCCTGTGAAGTTTTTGTTAAATGTTTTAATGCATTGAAATATATCGTATTAATTAGCATTTTACTGAATTATCTATCTATCTATCTATCTGTCTGTCTGTCTGTCTGTCCGTCCGTCCGTCCGTTCGTCCGTCCGTCTGTCTGTCTTCAGGAAGAATCCTTCCTTTCTTCCTTAATCTTTTCTTTTTTTTCTTTTTCTTTCTTCATTCATTTCTTAGTTTTTTTTCTTTATTTTCTTTTGTGTCTTTCTTTCTTTTACTTCTTTTCTTTCTTTCTTTCTTTCTTTCTTTTATTTTTTCTTCCTTCATTCATTTCTTTGTTTTTTTTTCTTTTGTTAGTTTTTTTCTTTCTTCCTTTTTCTTAATTTCTTTCCTTTTTTTCTTTTCTTCCTTCCTTCCTTCCTTCCTTCCTTCCTTCCTTCCTTTCTTGCATCCTTTCTACCTTCATTAGTTTTTTCTTCTTTCCTTCCTTCCATTCTTTCTTCCTTTGTCTTTTCCTCCTTCCGTCCTTCATTTGTTTCTTCTTCCTTCCTTATTTCCTTCCTTCCTTCATCCTTTCTTCCTCCCTTTGTTTTTTCTTTCTTCCTTTCTTCCTTTCATCCTTTCTTTATTCTTTTGTTTTTTCTTCCTTCTATTCGTTCTTCCGTCTATCCTTTCTTCCTTCCTTCCTTCCCTTCATGCTTCCTTCCTTCCTTTTTCTTCCTTCCTTCCTTTTTCTTCCTTTCATCCTTTCTTCCTTTGTTTTTACTTCCTTCCTTCCTTCCTTCCTCCCTTCCTTCCTTTCTTTCGTTGTTTTTTCTTCTTTCCATCCTTTCTTCCTTCCTTCCTTTAATTCTTTCTTCCTTCATTTCTTCCTTCCTTCAATCCTTTCTTCCTTCCTTTGTTTTTCCTTCCTTCCTTCCTTCCTTCCTTCCTTCCTTTCTACCTTCATTAGTTTTTTCTTCTTTCCTTCCATTCTTTCATCCTTCCTTTGTTTTTTTCTTCTTTCCTTCCTTCCTTCTTCCTTTCTTCCTTCCTTTGTTTTTTCTTTCTTCCTTCCTTTCTTCCTTTCATCCTTTCTTTATTCCTTTGTTTTTTCTTCTATTCGTCCTTCCTTCTATCCTTTCTTCCTTCCTTCCCTTGATGCTTCCTTCCTTCCTTCCTTTTTTCCTTCCTTTCTTCCTTCCTTCCTTTTTCTTTCTTTCATCCTTCCTTTCTTTGTTTTTTCTTCCTTCCTTCTTTCCTTTCTTTCTTTGTTTTTTTTCATTCCATCCTTTCTTCCTTTAATTCTTTCTTCCTTTCTTCCTTCAATCCTTTTTTCCTTTGTTTTTTTTTCTTTCTTCCTTCCTTTCATACATCCTTCCTTCCTTCCTTCCTTCCTTCCTTCCTTCTTCCATCCTTCCTTCCTTTGTTTTTTTTCCTTTCTTTCATCCGTCCTTCCATCCATCTATCTATCTATCTATCTATCTATCTATCTATCTATCTATCTATC
>CAIGQZ010001236.1:9733840-9749850 GCA_903798205.1 Danio tinwini | reverse complement strand
TATTAGTTAATGAGCTCAGATGAGTGCTGTATTCTTAGTGAGCTGCCTAGCTTGACTTTTTTCAATAGTTATTAAGGTAGCAGTTTATGA
Source organism: Danio tinwini (assembly GCA_903798205.1). NCBI lineage: Eukaryota > Metazoa > Chordata > Actinopteri > Cypriniformes > Danionidae > Danio > Danio tinwini. The sequence continues at coordinate 9,749,760 of CAIGQZ010001236.1, read as the reverse complement.
TTAGAGAAGTAGAATGAGATCTTGCGGAATGAACTATGAACTATATAATATATTATATTTTGCTTGATAATACACTGAAAACCCTAATGTTGTCTTCACTTAAACAATTAAGTAAAGTTGACTGAACATAACTTAAAATTTTGCATTTTGGTCCTATCACTTAAAAATATGAGTTAATTTAACTTATGTATCATGAAAATGCATAAACTTAAGTTATTTCCAGTGTAGTGAGCTCAAAATCATAAGTAATCCTTTGAAAAAAAGGTCATTTTCACAAATGTAGTCTTGACTTTAACATTCTAATATGTGCAACCTTTTAAGTGCAAGGTCTTTTTTTATCAGAAAACAAATGGCTTCAGGTATAATTATTCATCATAATGTGAATAAATGGCTACTTATTTTTTGTACTAATCTCAGTACTAAGTTTGGTGAACTGAATAATTTAAGTATAGTCTACAAAACTGGCAAGTTAAATAAACTTAAATATGCAAGTTTTGGGAGACTCCATTACTTAATTAAATTGAGGCAACGAGTTTACTCATTTAATTTAGTTCAGTCAACTTATTAGGGTTTTCAGTGTACTTAAGATGATTACATTTAGAGACATTTGCACTTGTTTAAGAAACAATGAAGTACATCAGAAATGTCCGTCTTCTGGATGAGACATTAAACCGAGGTCATGACTAAGCCCACACGGAATCTGCGCGTGCAGAATTCAGCAGATTTTTTGCAGATTTTCCGCAGATTTTTAGCCCATCATTAATTCTGTTTATTTACTTACAGTTAACTATTTACTGTTAATCTAATTGGATTTGCATTTTAAACATTAAATAAAAGTTAAAAATATATTTTTATTTCACATTTTAAGGTTTTAGTTATGATACTCCTAAAATAATTCCGCAGAAATACGCAGATTTTTACCAAAATTGTCTGCAAAAATAGCAAAAAACGTCTGCAGATTCCATCTGGCCCTAGTCATGACTCTCTGTGCTCATTAATAATCCCATGGCATTTCTGGTAAAGTGTAAGGGTGTAACCCCGGTGTCCTGGCCAAATTTCCTCCATCGGCCCCTACCCATCATGGCCTACTAATCATCCACCGAATTGGCTCTATCACTGTCTGGTGTGTGGTGAGCGCACTGGCGCTGTTGTCCTGTGGCTGCTATCGCATCATCCAAGTGGATGCTACACACTGGTGGTGGAGTGGAGAGACTCCCCTCATGATTGTGAAGCACTTTGGGTGTATGGCCATACACAATTAATGCACTATATAAATACACACATTACATTACAGAAACTATTATACAGAAATTATTAATTGACAATAGAGTATATGTATGAAATATAGTCATAAAAATGTAAATGTTTCGTGTTTTGATTCATAAAATGTTTATTTATTTTTTTGCACAGTAAATATATTTGTTAAATAAAGAACGTTGTGTTTGATAATAAATTATTTAGGTGTTATTTTCATTTAGAAAAAAGCTAAAAGCCTAGATTTGACTCAATTTAAGGTAATTTCTATTGTCAATGCATTGAGATTTATAGAGATTTCTAAGTAGAATTGAGTTCAGTAGTCACATTCCTTATTAACTTAATTACTTTTCAGACATAGTAATTACAAAAGTAATTTAAATGCAATTTAATCATGTAATTAATGACGTTTTTTGACCAATGCATTGTTCCTGGAAGAAACTCAGGTTTAAAATAATGTCAGAAAATACTGCTCGGTCTATGTGTATGTGCGAATGCATGCGTTTATATGGTTTTATTACATTTATCCTACAATGTTAGAAATGTGCTATAGAAATAAATATTACTTAAAAAAAGAGATGTTTGAGTTTATTCAGGAGCAGTGTTACTGATATACTGAATAACAGTGGTTTTGTGCTTTGCAACTGATCATTTTCATGCTTGAAAAGCAACATTACACCCTATAATGGAAGCTGAAAGTGTAAAACGCATAACAGGACCCCATTAAAATACATTATAAGTCAGCATTGGATGTAACCATAATACAGAAGTTGCTTCCTTTATGCACTGCCACAAAATATATGGCGCTAGCAAAATGTATGCACTGCCTTACCCATTTTATTCAGGACGTATCCCTGCGTTCAGACAGTCTAGACACTGTGCAGTCGAATGGAACGAACACAGACGTCTACAGATGTGTGTGTTTTTAAAGATGGATAAAACTTCTATGATGGACATCTCTGACCACCGCGGCGCTTCTTGCTGTTTGATTGAGAGCAGGTTTGAAGACGGCGTGTCAAGTTAAAAGAAGTTCAACTCATAAAAAGATGTTCTTGTGATTCAAACAGAAGGTTAAAGCTACAGCGGAGCATTTGATGTAAAAGTCAGAAAAATCCAACACTTTGGAACGGAATAGTTCATTTTCTCAAACTAGAATGGTTTGAATATGTTTTTGTGTGCATTTAATTAATGCATCATGCTTTTATGGCTCATATACAGTTTGATTTTACTACCAGACGGAGAAAAAAAAGCATGCAATTTGAGGATATTTATATGGATAACAACTTGTTTTTTTGCCTGTCAGGTCTCTCCACAGGTCACGTGACTGAAAACTATTAATATACAACCAACATCTTAATAATAGGCTAGTAATAAGACATTACTAGGAATCTGCTGACATTTTTCACTATTTTTAATAATAACAGCAATAATAACTTCTTACAATTTACATAGCGCTTTTCTGGACACTCCAGAAATCCACCTGGATGACATGACGGCAGGCAGATTGCATACCAAGCTGATTGAGAGAGGAGACAGAGTGATAAAGCCAATTATGATATAGGGATGGTTAAGCACATCTACAATGATAAGGAATATGTTTACTTACTGAGTTATTAATGCACAGCAATACCACCACAAAAAGCAAGGATGGACTTCTGTGCAATTACGTAATCTATCAGCTTAAAGGTATCGGCCTAATTTTGACATTGGACCGATAATGATAACATTAACCCCCAGGGGTCTAAGGGTGATTTGGGGCTGTGGAGAAGTTGACATGCACTGACATTTGTGTTGTTTTCAGTATCTTAAAAACACATTAATGGCTAAAGTGTGACAACATTGTAAACAGCACAAGCTGGGCTACAATAATACCTAAGCAGCATGTATGCATGTGTTTGTGTTTTCGAGAAAGAAACGTTTATGAGTGGTTAGTAAAAAACTACAATTTTGAAGTCACTGAAACAAGGCCGTAAAACACACAGAGAACATTTGTTCACAAGACTTTTGAGAACTGGATCTTGTAGCCTAGTGTTTTTGCTTCAAAATGATGTGAGAACCGTCTTGTTTACTTGCTCACAGAAAACAATATATTGAATTACGTTTTCTAAGTCACTTCATTGAGTGTAAATGGTCTATTTCGAGAAGGCGTGAACTATCATTACTAATGCAGTGAGTCACACCTGAGAAGACAAAGACCTGCATAATGAGCCATCAGACAGGTATGTGACTGAGGGAAGAGTTTCAAGAAAGAATCTGAGGGAAAAATAAGTTTATATTGCGGTTTATATTTATTTAAAATATATTGAACTATCACACAAAAGAGCTCGAGATAAACGTGTGAGTCAGTACACTGTATAAAACTCTGTAAACTTACCTGTAGCAAATCTATTGATAAAGTTACTTATACATACACTTTACAGACTGATCACACTAGATATCTACTGTCGATAGGCAGCTCACTAGGAATACAGCTATCATCACTCAATAACTATTAAACATTAGCGAATTAAGGGGGTATTAAGACAAAATTCATTATTAATGGTCAAATAAGTGCAAATTGTACCTTAAAAAAGTTGACTGACCATTTTAAACTGATCTGAACAGACTGATCACACTAAATGTCTAGATAGGGAGCTCACTTGGAATACAGCACTCATCTGAACTCAATCACTAATAAAAATCAGCAAATTGGGAGTTTGATGAGACAAAAGTCATAGTTAATGATCTATTGATAATGCAAATTTTACCATAGAATAAACTGTGATTGACCCTTTTACACTATTCTGAACAGACTGATCACATTTGATGTATTCCTAGTGAGCTGCTTATCTAGACAAAAATCATCTCTACTCAATAACTGTTAAAAAACAGCAAATTAGGATATTAAGACAAACAGCAAATAAGGATATTAAGACAAAACTCATTATTAATGGTCAAATAAGTGCAAATTGTACCTTAAAAAAGTTGACTGACCATTTTAAACGGATCTGAACAGACTGATCACACTAGATGTCTAGGTAGGCAGCTCACTAGGAATACAGCACTCATCTCAACTCATTAACTATTAAAAATCAGCAAATTAAGAGTTTATTGAGACAAGTCACAGTTATTGATCTATTAATAGTGCAAACTTTACCTTAGAAAATCTGTGACCGATCATTTTAAACTGATCTGAACAGACTGATCACACTAGACATCTACTGTAGATAGGCAGCTCACTAGGAATACAGCAATCATCACTCAATAACTATTAAAAATCTGCTAATTAAGAGTTTATTGAGAAAATAAATCATAATTAATGATCTATTAATAATGCAAAATTTACCATAAAAAAAACTGTGACCGATCCTTTTAAACTGATCAGAACTGACTGACCACACTAAATGTCTAGATAGGGAGCTCACTTAGAATACAGCACTCATCTGAACTCATTAACTAATAAAAATCAGCAAATTGGGAGTTTGATGAGACAAAAGTCATTATTAATGATCTAATAATAGTGTAAATTGTACCTTAAAAAGGTTGACTGACCATTTTAAACTGATCTGAACAGACTGATCACACTAGATTTCTAGATAGGCAGCTCAGTAAGAATACAGCACTCATCTCAACTCATTAAATATCAGCAAATTAAGAGTTTGAGAAAATAAATCATAATTAATGGTCTAATAATAGTTCAAACTTTACCTTGAAGAAAAAACATGTGACCGATCATTTTAAATTGATCTAAACAGACTGATCACATTAGATGCCTAGATAGGCAGCTCACTAGGAATACAGCACTTATCTGTACTCAATATTAAAAATCAGCAAATAAAGAGTTTGAGACAAAAGTCACAGTTATTGATCTATTAATAATGCAAATTTTACCATAGAATAAACTGTGATTGACCCTTTTACACTATTCTGAACAGACTGATCACATTAGATGTATTCCTAGTGAGCTGCTTATCTAGACAACAATCATCTGTACTCAATAACTGTTAAAAACAGCAAATTAGGGGGATATGAAGACAAAACTCATTATTAATGGTCAAATAAGTGCAAATTGTACCTTAAAAAAGTTAACTGACCATTTTAAACTGATCTGAACAGACTGATCACACTAGATGTCTAGGTAGGCAGCTCACTAGGAATACAGCACTCATCTCAACTCATTAACTATTAAAAAAAATCAGCAAATTTAGTTTATTAAGGCCATAGTCATAATGATCTACTAATAGTGCAAACTTTACCTTAGAACAAACTGTGATTGACCCTTTTAAACGGATCTGAACAGACTGATCACACTAGATGTCTAGATAGGCAGCTCACTAGGAATACAGCGATCATCTGAACTTTATTTGCAGACATACTAGAGAACATCAAAACCATCTACATCACATCTCCAAGACATTAAAGTGATCTGCACCCAAAACTGTGAAGAGCTGGATGCAGATTCAGAGCTTCAGTCATTGATCATCTACAGTCGACTTCTGTTCAAACACTTAAAAATTCCAGCAGCCGAAGCCCAAGAGTTCAATTAGAGCGTGTTTGTGTGATTGTTCCTCTTTGTTATTGTTCAGTCTGGACTCATTCAGAGAGAGAGAGAGAGAGAGAGGGAGAGAGAAAGAAAGGAAAAAACAACAGCTCTTTCTGCTTCTCGAACCGTTCCCCGTGTCTGTTCAGTCTCTCTGTCATATGGGCATAAACAGAAGCTCGGCAGATAAAAATAAATTAAGTTTCTCTGCTCTGCTGAAGCCTGTAAATAATTAATTGGTTTGTTTCAAAAAGAGGATGGAAACGCATGTCAAAGTCACCCATTGTCCCAGGCGCCGTGATCCTGTCGTGTTGTCTTAGCACTGAAATGTTCATCTTTTTTAAACGCTGTTGTGAAAAGGACGCTTTTTGGTAAACATGCCACACAGAACACTCTAGAAACCATCTGGTAAACCATTAGAAAACCCCAGAACCCTCTTAAAACACCACTCAAAACACCATAGCACAGCACAACCCAGAAGACCCTGACAACCATGTCTTTAAAGCCACAGTTATACAGTAAATCAGACATTTAGACCAGTCAAGAGATTCATTACAAACATTAAGACTGTTGTGCAGAGTAATGTCATTGTCGGAGTGGGATTTGAGCCAATTTGGTTTTAGCAGTGAGCAGAGAACGCTATTATTTTTTCATAGCACGCATATTAACCATTCAGAACACCCCAGTAACAATCCAAAACACATTAGCAACCACTCAAAATACCTAAGAACTACACTGAATAATCTACTATTCAAAACACCGCCAACCATTCACCGGCATCCACTCAAAACCCCCTATCAGTTACTCAAAATTTTACAGCAACACTTAGCAATCACTCAGAGCACCCTAGCAACCACACGCAATATCACAGCATCACTCAGTATCCACTTAAGACACCCTAGAAACCAAGTAAAACACTTAAAATGCCCTAGCAACTGACTATAACCATTCAAAACACAAAAATGTATAAATTACCTAACAACCAACTAGAACACCCTAGCAACCACTCAAAATACCCCTGCAATCACCTAGCAACCACTAAGAGCACCAAAGCAACCCCTCAAAAAATTCTGAAATTACGTAGCGTCCAACCAGTACACCCTAGCAACCACTCAAAACACCTCAGCAACCACCTAGCAACCACTGCGAGCACCAAAGCAACCCCTTTAAAAAAATACAGCAATCACCTAGCAACCCATCAGAACTCCCTGGCAACCACTCTAAATACATCTGCAATCACATAGCAACCACTAACACCACCAAAGCAACCCCTAAAAATAACAGCACTTACCTAGCAACCAAACAGAATACCCTAACAACCACTCAACATACTTATGCAATCACCTAGCAACCATCAAGAGCACCAAAGCAAACCCTCAAAATTACAGCAATTACCTAGCAACCCATCAGAGCACCATAGCAACCACTCAAAATACCTCTGCAATCACCTAGCAACCATCAAGAGCACCAAAGCAACCCCTCAAAAATACACAATTTACCCATTAGAAAACACTAGCAACCACTCAAAATACACCTGCAATTGCCTAGCAACCCCTAACACCACCAAAGCAACCCCTAAAAATAACAGCAACTACCTAGCAACCAACCAGAACACCCTAACAACCACTCAACATACTTATGCAATCACATAGCAACCACCAAGAGCACCAAAGCAACCCCTCAAAAATAAAGCAATTACCTAGCAACCCACCAAAGCACCCTAGCAACCACTCAAAATACTTCTGAAATCACATTGCAACCACTCAGAACACCAAAGCAACCCCTCTAAAAACACAAAAATGACCTAGCAACCAACCAAAACACCCTAGCAACTACTCAAAATACCCTGTCAACCACCATAATCACATAGCAATTATTTAGAACACTATCACTCAAAATACCTCTGCTGCTCGTAGTGGTTGCTAGGTGATTACAACGTAATCCCTCTAAAAATACAGAAATTACCTATAGCAACCCATTAGTGCACCCTAGTAACTACTCATAATACATCTGCAATCACCTAGTAACCACTAAGAACACCAAAGCAACCCCTCAAAAATACAGCAATTACCTAGCAACCCATCAAAGCACCCTAGCAACCACTCAAAATACATATGCAAACAATTAGCAACCACTAAGAATCCCCAAGCAAGCAATTACCTAACAACCAACCAGAACACCCTAACAACCATACAAAATACCTCAGCAACCACTTAACAACCACTACGAGCACCAAAGCAACCCCTCTAAAAACACAGAAATTACCTAGCAACCCATCAGAGTACCCTAGCAACCACTCCAAATACATCTGCAAACAATTAGCAACCACTAAGAATACCAAAGCAAGCAATTACCTAGCAACCAAGCAGAACACCCTAACCACCACACAAAATACCTCAGCAACCACCTAGCAACCACCAAGAACACCAAAGCAAGCAATTACATAGCAACAAAGCAGAACACCCTAACAACCACACAAAATACCTCAGCAACCACCTAGCAACCACTAAGAACACCAAAGCAAGCAATTACCTAGCAAGCCATCAGAGCACCCTAGCAACCACTCGAAATACCTCTGAAATCCCCTAGCGACCACTCAGAACACTTAATAAGCACTCAGTCAATGCTGTAACACTCTGTACTGTAGGCGGGGAGTTCTGTACAGTAAAGCATCACTCATGTGTCACCGTTATTTACACAATGTCAAAACACAATTTTCAGTAAAGCAGCCATTCCTCGGTGTTGCCACCCACTCATAAATAAACATAGCGCTCCTCAAATGGGCACCCATGACACATCGGACAGGGAATCACAGATTTCAGGCTGATTCATAAATGACATTATTATTATTATTATTAGTGATTATGAAACATGCAATGAGAAAACCGTGAGTCACATCACGAATTGAGGAGAGGGCTGAATAATGAAACTGTTATGAGCGATCCAAGAAAAAGCGAGCGAGTGGCGTTTGAGAAGCGAGTAAGTGAGTGAGAGGCATTATTAATATCCTCCATCTGAAAGTGGCTAGTGGATAAGTGCATGTGACGTGCCGTAATAGCTCAAGAGAAAGTCTCGCTGCTAATTAGGACGTGCGCTTTTGATGTTTGCTTCAAATCAAATCCCACAGACGCTCCAATGTCCCCTCCAATAACATCACAAGATGCTCTTCAGCCAGACAGATGCCGGATAATTTGATTTAACATCAGAGTTTTAGAAGTGAATAAACATGCTCATTCATTAGGATCAGGTTATGTGACGCTCCTGCCTGATGCACAAAGTTTTCACATGCTTGATCGCATTAAACAGAGAAAGATGTATTTTTAGTGGCCAATCAGTGAACTGGTGTAAAACCGATTGGCAGTGTTGAGGAAGTTACTTTAAAATAATAATAATAGATTACAAATTATCAGCTACGACTACTCATTACATTAGTAATTACTCAGTTTTGGGCAGTAGTGACGCTATTAGCTAACTTTATAAACCAAATAGCTTTTCTTTAGCGAAGCTATTTTTTTTGTCAAGTAGCGCAGGAGTGTCCACACAAGCTACATTTACCGATCGCGGATCAATAAGTGACGGCATTGACATTTACGAAGCTGTGAGGCCGATGTCTAGCCGATGATGGCGAGAATGACGATTTCTTCCTGTTTTTCGGTGGTCGACAACAAACTTTTTGGTGCGTTACTGCCACCTCTTGCTCTGGTCAGTGACGTCGCCAACCAATTAGAGTGACTAACATGATAAATTTGCTTAATGGAATGATGACTGAGGGAGAGTTATTACGGAGACCCAGAAGGGACGTGATGGTGGGAAAAAAATGTGATAAAAAAAGATGTTTTGCGTTCCCCTTGCACTTTTCCACAAACACTCCCTGTTCACTTCAAACATGTCAACCCTCTCGTTTTTGCTGAGATTCTCCCGTATTTTACAATTGTATCCTGCTATCATCCTATCATTAAGTACTTTCCCATATTTCTCATGTACTTTAATCTTAAAAGCACGCTGGAATTAATATAAAAATGTCTGCATTTACTTTATTTCCATTAAAGCTGTGCATAAGAGAGCATAAGACTGATTCCTCTGATGCTCCAAGGACAGACGTGTCTTCGCGGAGGTCCAGCTACTGCGCCTAGACTGCAGCTCTGCACAAGACGTTTGGCCATAGGAGAAATGGTCGTGCCCAACTGAGCCTGGTTTCTCTCGAGGTTTTTTAAATTCTTCACTTTCGCCAATTGGTGAAGTTTTTTCCTCGCCCCTGTCGCCACTGGCTTGCATGGTTCGGGATCTGTAGTGCTGCGCATCGATGGAAGTGCTCCTCAGTGTTTGGACTCTCAGTAGTGATTATTAAACCACACTGAACTGAGCTAAACTAAACTAAACTGAACTTAAACACTGAAAACTGAACTGACACTTTTCAATTCACTATAAACTTCCATGTGAAGCTGCTTTGACACAATCTACATTGTATAAGCGCTATACAAATAAAGATGAATTGAATTGAATTGAATTGCATCGATTATCGGCTTTCATATGCAACCTCTAAATATACGCTGAAAGACAGACACACTCCCTATGATAAACTGATCCCAGATCAGCTTTTGTACAAACATTTAAAGAGGAGCAAAATGCAGGACACTTTGGGATTTGGGTGTGTGTTTAAACAGACAAATACTCTTAATAATATATAAACATGTCCGTCCTGCTTGTTTAATTGTTTAACACGACTAATTTTCTCTGAAATGAGCACAAACAGTTACTAAAGTAGGCTTTCATTACAGATCTGTGGATTCTTAAAGTGACACCTCTGTTATCAAACAACGAGAGATTGGTTTACTGCTCTTCACTTGTTTGATAACAGAGGTCACTTTAAACCTCTGGCGTGTACAGAAGCTGATCTGGGATCAGTTTATCATACGGAGCACGTCACTCATTCAGAAGTTGCATATGAAGGGTGGTGATCGATGCACAGCTTTAATGGGAAGAAAGTAAATGCAGACATTTTTATATTCATTTCAGAGAGCCTTCAAGATTAAAAATACATGAGAAATATGGGAAAATACTTAATGATAGGATGATAGAGGGATAGAATGGTAAAATACGGGTGAATCCCAGCAAAAATGGGAGGGTTGACATGTATGAAGTGAACAGGAAGTGTTTGTAGAAAAACATCTTCGCGAGGGAACGCAAAAACTTAAAAAATATATATTTTCCTATCACTGATTTAATTTTTTTTTTATTTCTTCCACCAATTTTTTTTCCCCACCATCACGTCCCTTTCGGGTCTCCGTAAGTTATATTTCAAGAGTTCACACTTAGCTGATGATTGATAATAAAGCTTGTTTGGCATGCTGTCCCGGGAGAGAGCCCTGAGCTTGTAAGATCCTCGAGCCCTGGGCTCCCTCCCGTTTACAGGGCGAGAGTGGAGTTTGAGCTCAGGTAGATCTCGATAAACTCCCCCGGCTTATTCTAGCTGAATGGTGGAAATGGATGACTGAGGAGAGGAGTGCTTGCTTAGAGCTTGACTATGGTATCAATTTTGTGTTCAATTTACTTAAGGTGCGTGTTATTTAGACTGTTATTTAGACTGAAAACCCACGCGAGCACGGGGAGAACAAGCAAACTCCACACAGAACACAGAAATGTCGTCTGATTTAGTAGGGACTTAAACCAGCGGCATTCTTGCTGTGAGGCAACAGTGCTAATCACTGGGCCGCCTTGTCGCCCATCTAAAAAGGAGGTAAAGTAGAGGTGATTGGGGGGGGGGGGGGTCTTCAAGACGAAGATATTGAGATAAGAAAACTCTGATTATTTATAGTGAGTTAGGAGTCGTCTGATTGGATAATCGATCATAGGTTAATGCAGGAACAGCTGAAAGCAATCATAAGCACGTGATCCTCTCGAAACCATTTCAATATGGTGATGTCATTGGCCCTTAAACATTTAACTGTAACAATTCAATCATTCAATCATATTTATCAATATGTGGCTCTTCTTGGATTCTTGGAAGCTATGGAAATTAAAAATGTAAAACAGGAAATGCGTTGGGACCATTGTTTTTTGTTTACATCTCTCAAAATGGTCTATATACTGTATATATACATATAAACTACACTGCTTTCACCAGCGTTACACACAGAGAATAACATCTTTATTCTGGTAATAGCAGTCTTAAAAAATAAACACTTTGCATATGGAGTAAATTATATCTCGGGGGAGAGTGGAGCGCGAGTGAAATTAGTCAAACTTGGGGGGGCGCGTGTTCTAAAAGTTTGAAAACCACTGGTATGGAGAACCCAGAGTACCTCTGACTTTCAGGTGTCTGGCGGTGAAATAAAACTCGTTATAGCCGACTGTGAGGTGGCGTCTGAACTAGTAACATCATTAGGTCGAGCTGCAAACAATGCAAGGATTAACCTGGACCCGCTATGACTAGCTGCTGCAACGTTCCGCTGGTGCTTTCCTCCTTTCATGTGCGACTTGACAGCTTTGAGCCCCATGGTCACCTCAACTCAACAACCGCGTAATGGCAGCATGCAGGTGCAGACCGACATCAGCGTCTGTAGCTGACCCACCGTAAAGTATAAGCTGATAAATCACGGAGACTGTCATTTCACTCCTGTTTCACAAATAGTAAATTGATCAACTATTGGATGTTTTACGGTGGACCACCCTATTGTCATTAAGCACACCGCCTGAAAATGTAATACCTACAGCAACTTTACAGTAAATTTAGGACAATTTAAGATCTTAATTTCCCGGATTTTAATTTAATGCATTTTAAGACTTTAAGGATCGGAGGGAACCCTGTTATAAATAAACTGCATATGAAAATAAAATACAATGTTTACATTACTTACATTAAATCTAAATCCCAAATATCAGAAATGACAACAGATTGTTAAGATTCAGTTAATGTCAGTTTTAATAGTGTTGATTAATACACTTGACAGATTTCATTCATTCCTTTTCCTTCAGCTTTTTCCCTGGTTTATCACAGCGTAATGAACCGCCACTTACTTGACAGATTTATGTTATTAATTTTAGGTGGTTTGTGTAATGTGTTTTATGTTTGGTAAAATAATGTGCATCTTTAGTGATTTCTCAACTAAATTCACTGTTTTGTCCTAATAGGTGGATTTAGAGGTTTTTGCAAAAAAAAGCACAAGTGGATTTAGCTGATTTTGACGCAAAAGAAAATCTACCTTGTTAAAAACTAATTGTCTATAGTGACATTTCTGAAAGAAAGTTATTTCATTTACTAGCTAATAACATTTTCAATACCTATAAAATGAAACCTCTGAACAGTGCTTAATTTGTGAATTGCAAGGTCCCGGATCAGGTCGGGGTAACGGATCCGGTCAGAGGATGGAGAGGTGTCGTGTGCGAACGTGGAGAGCGGCAGGGGAGGTGGGGGGTAGTCTAGGTGCGGTGGATGGCGGACATAAAAGAGTAGGGCGGGGTGTAGCAGACAAAGTGAAGAGGGTTGGGGAGTCGCGAATAAAGTGAAAGTGAAAAGCCGATGGTTGAGGAGGCCGGTTGAGGAGGGGGATCGGTAAAATGAGGTGCCGGATCAGATTTCAGAGGCGTGTTCCAGCACAAACTAAGCCCTGCCTCTGAACCTAATCAGAGGAGCCTGATAGAAAATGCTCATTTACAAAAAAAGAGGTCTGATGGATTTAGAGGGTTTTGCTTCTGAACTCTTCATTTGCTTTAATCTGAAAAGAGGCTGTGGGACCACTGCACAACAGACCAGTACTTGTTCTCTTTAGCCCCAATAGTATCTGGATGCAGCCTTTATGATGCAAGCTGAGATTGCATCACTCAACAATGCAATGTCAGACACAATGCACTCAATGGAGTGGGTGACGTCACAGTGACGGGTAGGGTTATGGGTGGGGTTAGGTGAGTGCATTAGAAAGCATTGGATGCAGCCCAGATTGCACTGCACCAAGTCTGCAGCCAGACTCCTCTCTTTAGCCCAGCAAAGACGCTTCTAACGTTGTTTTTGGTTCAGGAGTGGTTTGACGCATAGAATTCTACAGCTTTAGCTCATGTCATGCTGATGTCTGTATGTGGTGGTTCTTGACGCTCTGACACCAGCCTCAGTCGCCCTTGCTTGACAATCCTCTTAAGGCTGTGGTCATACTTGTGCACCTTTTCCAGCCCCATCCCCTTCCTCTTAACACTCTAATAATACACTTAGATAATGCACTCTGTTAGCATCCAGCTTCTTTTGCAATTGAGACCTTTCCTCTTTATGGAGGGTTCCAATGATGGAATAACCATTATGTCAGCAGTCTTCACTATGATTCTGAAGCCAACTAAGCCAGACTTGAGTCAATTTCAAGGCTTTGCATTAATTAGTGGACTAGATTGAGACACAGGGGGCATGATATTCTAATTTAGTGAAACGCTGGATTTGAGTTTGTCATTTTTAATCCATAATCATTTAAATTAAATCAAATGAAGGCTTGACATATTATACTTCGTGTGTAGTGAACTAATACAACACAAGTTTCACTTTTTGAAATAAACCCCCCCTTAATATTCACTTTTTTTGCACATACCTGTAATTGAAATGAACAATCCAATGTTGGGTTTGTCCATATTTGATGCCACATTGGGTCATTTTAAAGCAGGATTCATCATTAACTCTTGCTCATGTTAAGAGAAGTTGAGTTGCAGAGGTCAGTTGAGAAACTCCCTCATCTGTAATCTTCCCTCAGCATCCGCAGCACTCCACTAAAGGTTGATTCAAGGAAAGCCTTCAGCAATTATTCAACCGTAACCGCTCTGAATTAAACCGCATCCGCTAAATGAATAATAATAGTGTGGGCCTCTGATTGGGTGCACCTGTGCAGGTCAGAGAAATGTGTTTTCTGTTTAAATGAGCTTTTAAATATCTCTATATCATCTACATTTCTTTATCTCATATACACTCACAGGCCACTTTATTAGGTACACCTTACTAGTACCGGGTTGGACCCCCTTTTGCCATCAGAACTGCCTTAATCCTTTGTGGCATAAATTCAACAAGCTACTGGAAATATTCCTCAGACATTTTGCTCCATTAGACATGATAGCATGCAGTTGCTGCAGATTTGTCGGCTGCACATCCATAATGCCACTCTCCCGTTCCAGATGCTCTTCTGCAGACCTCGGTGGTAGCGAGTGCTTATTTGAGTTACTGTTGCCTTTCTATAAGCTGGAACCAGTCTGTCCATTCTCCTCTGACCTCTAGCATCAACAAGGCATTTGCACCCACAGAACTACTGCTCACTGGATATTTCCTCTTTGTCAGACCATTCACTGTAAACCCTAGAGATGGTTGTGCGTGAAAATCCCAGTAGATCAGCAGTTTCTGAAAATACTCAGAGCAGCCCGTCTGGCACCAACAAACATGGCAAGTTCAAAGTCACTTAAATCCCCTTTCTTCCCCATTCTGATGCTCACTTTGAACTGCAGCAGATCGTCTTGACCATGTCTACATGCCTAAATGCATTGAGATGCTGCCATGTGATTGGCTGATTAGAAACTTGGTTAGCGAGTAGTTGGACAGGTGTACCTAATAAAGTGGCCAGCGACTGTATGTTGGGCTTAATCAATGAGCAGAAGCGTCTCTTCTGTTTTTTATCTCTGCTTTCCCATTAATTTCCAGCTTCTGATTTTCAGATTAAGAGGCATTTAATAGATCCAGCTCTGGTTTTCTACATGACCTGTTTGATAAGACATGATAAGACAAAGGCCAGTAATTAAAATTCTGTTAGCTGCAGAAGCGGCTGAAACTGCACATACGGTTAATTTTATGCTTGCTATAAGGTTTTGTGATTTAGTTGAAGAGAGAGTGTTTAATATGGAGCTGGACAGATGCAATCAGCTTTCTGTAGCGTTTTATTTTTCCCTGAACTCATTTAGTTTTCAGGATCATTGTTCCCCTGCAGTACAGCATGTGACTAATGACTCTATATTAAAACATCTGAAAACTGTGAACTGTTCAGGGACCTTCAGGAAGCTGTCGGCAGCATCTACTGTATATACTGTTACAATAATTAAATCAGTTAATCATTAACTCTCTGTGTGCTGGACTCGATCTATCTATCTATCTATCTATCTATCTATCTATCTATCTATCTATCTATCTATCTAT
>CAIGQZ010001236.1:9604580-9622772 GCA_903798205.1 Danio tinwini | reverse complement strand
TTAGCTCCTGTACTAGAAGGCAGGCTTTTTTCACCATATAGAGATCGGTGATTAGCTCCTGTACTAGAAAGCAGGGCTTTATTTACCATATTGACAGTTACACTTTTCCCCATTGAAAAAGACACGAGAAACATGTCTTGTGTATTCTACAGTCTTTGACCTTGTTTTTTCCATGTGGTCTTCCATCCAGGTACTGACCAGGCTCAGTGCTGCTTACAGTAGCTTCAGTGAGTAACAGGTCTTGGGCTGCAGAGTAAAATGGCTGTGGCAAATACAGTTGAAGTCAGAATTATTAGCCCCCCTGTTTATTTTTTACCCAATTTCTCCTTAACGGAGAGAAGATTTTTTTCAACATTTCTAATCATAATAGCTTTAATAACTCATCTCTAATAACTGATTTATTTTCTCTTTGTCATAATGACAGTAAATAATATTAGACTAGATATTCTTCAAGGCACTTCCATACAGCTTAAAGTGACATTTAAAGGCTTAACTAGGTTAATTAGGTTAACTAGGCAGGTTAGGGTAATTAGGCAAGTTATTATATAATGATGGTTTGTTCTGTAGACTATGGAAAAATAAAGTCAAAATAAAACAAATAAGACTTTCTCCAGAAGAAAAAATATTATCAGACATACTGTGAACATTTCCTTGCTCTGTTAAACATTTGGGAAATATTTAAAAAAGAAAAACAATTCAAAGAGGGGCAAATAATTCAGACTTTAACTGTATGTGTGTTATTCTAACAAATTTTCATTTTTAAAAAATATCAAATGACAATATTTATAAAAACAATTTGGAAGAAATATTACCAGATCTTTGTAGGAAGAAATATTAACATTTTATTAACATTTTACAAATGCAGTCTTAATATTTCGATAAATTTCATCAATGTTTTTGCCTTAACTGCTTTATAAGTTTAAACCAATTTGACCTAATAGCTAAATTGCTTAAATTAAATGACCAAAACTTATAATCCACTAAATCAGATTAAAAATAAATAAATGAATAAATAAAAAGAAAGAAATCTAATAAATAAAATTAAATAAATACATTCATTCATTTTTCTTCAGTTTAGTCCATTATTTATAAGGGGTCGCCACAGCAGAATAAAGCACCAACTATTCCAGCACGTTTTACACAGCAGATGCCCTTCCAGCCGCAACCCAGTGCTGGGAATCACCTATACACACTTATTCACACACATACACTACAGCCAAATTAGTTCATCAATTCGCCTGTGTTTAGACTGTGGGGAAAACCGGAGCACCCGGAGGAAACCCACGCCGACAAGGGGAGAACATGCAAACTCCACACAGAAAAGCCAACTGACCCAACCGGGACTTAAACCAGCGACCTTATTGCTGTGAGGTGATAGTGATAACTACTAAGCCACCATGCCGCCCCAAATACAAATATTCATTTTCTTTTCGCATTAGTCCCTTTATTTATCAGGGGTCACCACAGTGGAACGAACTGCCAACTATTCCAGCACATGTTTTACGCAGCGGATGCCCTTCCAGCTGCAACCCATCACTGGGAAACATCCATGCACACTCATTTACACTCATACACTGTGGACAATTTAGCTTACCAATTCCCCTATAGCGCATGTGTTTGGACTGTGGGGGAAACCGGAGCACCCGGAGGAAACCCACACCAACACGGGGAGAACATGCAAACTCCACACAGAAACACCAACTGACCCTGCCGGGGCTTCCCCAAATACAAATATATAACTATAAAAATATATATAAAATATATTATAAATATATAATTATTGTTAAAGTTTTAAAATAACATGATAAAACATGTAATAAACAGTGTTTGTAATGTAATGAAGTCAAGTATAAATCCTCATTAATTGTGTGCTTGTCTGTTTGTTCTGCCTGTCTGCTTGGATTACTGTAAAATGAGCAGAGATTTTTTCCCCCTTCAGTCTGGAGTGTTGTTTTTTTTTCCTGCGCTGTAATGAACTGCCAGACTCTGAAAGATGGAGTTGTTTATCCTCCAGCGGTGACTTACAATCTGCTCTGATTGTCTAGAGTGACCATTAAAGTGGACCTGTGAACATCAGCGCGGCTCTGAGCGAACAATCAGCAGAACGAGAGGAGATCCAGACTCACTTCAGCACGTCTGATCATGACGAGAGATGCTCAGGAAAACAGCAGCATCATGGGACATCCAGCCGTTAAAACGCTGGCATAGGGCTGCACTATACAGTGTGGGAAATAAGTATTGTATAAATATAAATATATACACATGTATAACACATCGTCTTTTCTTGGGAATAATATTTCTAAAGGAGCTGTTGACATGGAATTGAAGCAGATTTTGGTGAAAACGCAAACAGTACACAAACATAAAAATAAAACAAAACCAATCTTAAGTATGTGTTCTGTGTAATAACAATGAAATGACAGAAGGAGAAAGTGCTGAACTACTAAAACGTATTTAATACATTTATATAAAAGGCTTTTCTTAGTGATGGTAGCTTAAAGACGCCTCTCATATGGAGAATGAAGTCTCATGCATTGCTCAGGTGTGAGTTTCTCACAGACTTTAACAGAGAGTCAAAATCTTGATGGTTCTGTGGGTCTCGTCTATCAAATCTGAGCTTTATTCTGTATTTTCTATTGGATTTAGATCAGGTGATTGGCTGGGCCATTCTACAGCTTGATTTTCTTGCTCTGAAAGCATCTGAGAGTTTCCTTGGCTGTGTTTTGGATCATTGTCTTGCTGAAATGTCCACCCTGGTTTCATCTTCATCCTCCTGCTAATGTAGATGTTGGACTGAAGCAGCTGATATTCATTTACACTGCGGAAGAGCAGAGGGTTGCTGAAGAACTACTGAGAGATTTCAGCTGCTGTCTGGGCTTTCACTGCCAAAACACACCTTCATTTCTTCATGTGTTCAACACTTTTTCCCTGCGTCATTTTATTTTATTACACAGAACTTCATTTGTAAACTAATTAGATTTGTTTTCTTTGCATATATGGATTTCTTTGGTTGTGACCAACATCCGGGGAGAATTTCAAGTCAACAGCACCTTTAGAAATATGTTTTCTCTGAAAAAGATGACACGTTCAATGCTTATTTGCCCTCTGTATATTGTTTTTGCAACAATATAGCAATGTGTGCATCTGCAACAGTCACATTGCAGGATGTAAGTTGGGTTTAGTTGACCAGGAGCCATAGTTTCTTTGTTTTTTTTAAGCTGGAAGTCTGCCTTTACCTTTATCTGCCTGTGTTTTAAGGCACATGACTGTATGAACATTGTAAAAGAGTTAAAAGCATTCAAGCACAAGAAATTACCATTAGTAACTTTGAAAAAGACACATTTAAATTGATTATTTATACGATGAAGATGATGGAGTCTTATTTTATTTTAGATTTTTTCCCATTTCTGTACCTGAATAATTTTAGAATAAATTGCTTGAGGTTTGTTTAATATGTTTATGCATGACTGCAATCAATCTGAATCAATGAAAACTTTCCAAATAGAGTTATTCAAGGCATCTGATATTCATTTTGCAATATTTAGTAGAAGAATTAAATATGGGATTGTCTGATTTTTTCCAATATACTGCAGCTCTACACTGACATGTTTAACCCACCTGTTGACTTATATGGGTCAAAATGCAGTATTTTCATTCATTCATTTTCCTTCGGCTTAGTCTCTAGGTCTGCCAACTATTCCAGCATATGTTTTACACAGCGGATGCCCTTCCAACTGCAACCTACTACTGGGAAACACCCCTACACACTCATTCACACACACAGACACACACACTCATACACTACGGTCAATTTAGTTAATCAATTCCCCTATAGCGCATGTGTTTGGACTGTGGGGGAAACCAGAGCACACGGAGGAAACCCAACAGAGCATGTAAACTCCACACAGAAAAGCCAACTGACCCAGCCGAGGCTCAAACCAGCGACTTTCTTGCTGTAAGGCGAACGTGCTACCCACTGCGCCACGGTGACACCCTGTTTTTAAATGACTGCGAATTCAGACATACTACTCAGCTCGCATACTGTTTTTACCATACTATATAGTAGGATGTTTATGATTTCAAACGCAGCTTTAGGGTGCTTTCACATCTAGACTTTTGTTCTGGAACCTGGCGCGTTTGCCCAGTTAGCGCGGTTCGTTTGGCATATGTGAACAGGGCAATCACGCTCTGATCCGCGCCAAAGCAATCGCTCTGAGACCTTCTGAATGAGGTGGTCTCGGCTCGATTAAAACGAACTCTGGAGCGGATCGATTGTAGTGAGAAAGCGATATGATCCGAGCCTGGCTATATCAGTGTTTTATGGATATGTAATAGGCATACGGCTATATGAAGAGAGAATTATGAGTAGGGCGGGAGGTCATTCCAAACATCCCAAGTCTCCCACAAATGCACAGAGACTCCCGGATGCCCGCAAATGAGTGATAATCTCCCGGAAATCGCACGTCTCCCTCCCGATCCTCAAATACGACGCGCACCCATCTCATCACCCCTCCCCACCGCATCCCTCCTCACTCTTCTTCAGACATGTCGCGCGCACCCTGTCAAACACCACCAAACCTTCCCTCTACAGCTGAGCGGGACTCTGCAAAATAAACCATGAAACTCTGACCAATGTGAGGAGAGTTTACTCACACGTGACTTATTTTGGTCCGATTAGAAACTTTGCAGTGTGAAAGCGAACCACACCAAGAACAAAGAGCAACAATGGAACAATTTTAATCCCTGTTTCAGAACAAATGAATCGATTCACAGGTGTGAAAACACCCTTAGTGAATTTGCCAAGCTCAAAATGAGCAACACAAGGTGAGTAATTTGCATAATACACGCCCACACCACCTCCATATAAGGGCTTTCAGCAAGAGCTTTCCACAAAAAAAGCAGCACTCGTCCAGAGAAAGACAATTATGGCACAGAAACAAAGAAATACAGCCTCTTTTTTAAAACTAGGTTGCTTTTCCTAATGCAGAATTTGATCATTCATTTTCTGCACTGAGAAATTTATATATTTTCAATAGCAGAAAAAAACAATGCAGATTTTAGCAGTACCTGACTTTTGAATCGTTTAATGACCGCAGACAGAATCCTGTCCTCTTGTCCTTCAGGGGTTTTGACGATGAAGTCCACATCGTGACCAAACTCCTTTCCCCTGCGGATGACACACACACAGACACACAGAGACACACACATTATAAAATATGAGCACTTTTTTCTTTCTTTGTATTGAGATATAACAAAAATTTAACAATGCAATTCATTCATTCATTCATTTTCTTTTGAGCTTAGTCCCTCAATTAATCTGGGGTCACCACAGCGGAATGAACCGCCAACTTATCCAGCATATGTTTGACACGGCGGATGCCCTTCCAGCTGCGACCTATCACTGGGAAAATGCAATACATCACAATCATATTTACATCAAAATCAACAGCAACAAAACACAAAAGCAACAAAAAGAGAAGAAAAACAAATTAAAAAAGGTATTGTTTTAATTAGTAACAGATTATTCTAGAAGAACCATTAGGAAGAAATTATTGAAAATACAGATCATCCACAGAAGGCGTGCACCAGGGGGCTGTTTCATAAGTCGTTTAGAAAAGCGAGGATTAAAGTCAAAAACCTGACTTTAATGAGCCGAAGTAAACGTCCACGCTTAAATTGGTTTCATAAGAGCAAGTTGAAGATCATTTGATCTAACTAATCTGAATTCAGTGGTGCAGTAGGTAGTGCTGTCACCTCACAGCAAGAATGTCGCTGGTTCAAGCCTTGGCTGGGTAAGTTGGCGTTTCTATGTGGAGTTTGCAAGTTCTCCCTGCGTTCGCGTGGTTTTCCTCCAGGTGCTTCGGTTTCCCCCACAGTCCAAAGACATGCAGTACAGGTGAATTGGGTAGGCTAAATCGTCCGTAGTGCAAAACATAAGCTGGATAAGTTGGCGGTTCATTCCGCTGTGGTGACCCCAGATTAATAAAGGGACTAAGCCGAAAAGAAAATGAATGAATGAATAAAATAAAACTAATTGTTTTAGCAGTATTATTAGACATTTTTCAGTAAAATAATGTCATAGTAATGGTGTTTTAACGTCATAAATCAGTAATATTGAGTATGATCTTATGACCTTCAAGAACAGCTGGATTCAATGCATTCAGTAGCAAATCTTACCCAACGAATCATTGATTCAAATGAATCGGTTAAATAAACGACTCGTTTAGTAATGCAATCCTTTGCTGCCACCTGCTGGCATTTTCAGAACATCAATTTGTCGATCATCTTGTGAACAGAATGTTATGTTTGAATTGAATCCCATGAAATGTTCCTGCTTTATTTATGTAAATGCATGTATTATCTAATTCACTTTTAGATGCAGACACTTTGCCACTTATGCAGCACAATAATGCTATAGAAATCACTTATTAAATTGTTATCAGCCTATATTATTCTGATTAAACTGCTAAATTCAGCTGTAAGGATAACATTCTTCTTAGAGTCAAAGTAAAAAATCGAAACTCTTAATATCTCTGGCTAATTGTGTTTTGAGTTTATGCATTTTATGAATTCAAATGTATTATTTTGGAGACTGATCTGGCTCCATACTCCACCAGCAGGGGCTTTATGGCAGAGTGGTATGACACATGAAAGCCAGCATGGAGGAACACCTGCTCCAAGATGGTGAGAAATGAGATTTTCTGGTTTGATGAAACCAAGATAGAAATTTTTAGCCTTAATTCTAAGCGGTATGTGTGGAGAAAAGCAGGCACTGCTTATCACCTGTCCAATACAGTCCCAACAGTGAAGCATTGCTGTGACAGCATCATGTTGTGGGGTGTTTTTCAGCTGCAGACTAGTTGCAATCAAGGGAAAGATTAATGTAGCCAGATACAAGGATATCCTAAATGAAAACCTTTTCCAGAGTGCTCAGGACCTCAGATTGTGCTGAAGGCTTACCTTCCAACAAGACAATGACCCTAAGGACACAGCTAAAATAACAAAGGAGTGGTCTAACAACAAATTCCTGACTGTATTTGATAGGCCCAGCCAGAGCCCTGACTTAAACCCAATTAAAAACCCCTGATTTAAAACCTAAAAAGGGCTGTCCGCCAAGGTTTACCATCCAACCTGACAGAACTGGAGAGGATCTGAAAGGGGGAATGTAAAAGGATTCCCAAATCCAGGTATGAAAATCTTGCTGCATCTTTCCCAGAAAGACTCACAGCTGTATTAGATCAAAAGGGGGATTCTGCTAAATACTGAACAAAGGGTCTGAATACTCAGGACAATGTGATATTCAATTTTGTATGTAAGTTTTTGACTCTTCTAAAGCATGAAAATACCATATTACGTGTGCAGATATTTAAGAAACATGATGAGTGAACAGACTTGTTTAACTGAAAAACAATGCTGAAGTCAGATATTCTGCTTTGAAAATGTTTTTTCCGTGCCGGAGCGCTGTCTTTGTTTAGGTAAATTTAACAACACAATGCCAGTTTAGCCAATTATAATTCCGGGTTGTCTTGTTGGAAAACAGCGTATTTCATTCATTCATTCAGAAAGGCTCTGAAAGCATGCGTCCGTGACCCAAAATGCGACCTTCGGTGGACAGTATCAGACGTCGAAATGAGACAGATTCAGTTCTACATGAGGTTATTAATTAGCAAATGATATAAATATTATGAACGTAAACATTAGGTGAGCAGGTTACATTGTAATCTCGTGTCCTACCAACACGCTTTATGACGAGATAGTCAGTGATGAGCAGTTTGGTTGTTTGCACCAGACGAAACATGACAGAAATGTAAATACAGCCATTCAGAAGCACAGAGTATGCACTTACTCACGTAATGGTACGGTTTATAATCTATTTAATACATGTTAACCCTCTTTAACATCATTAAATGTAGATGCTGAATCACTTATATGTGTTCAGTTCTAAAGTTCAATCTCGGATGGTTTATTGTATTCTCCAGATCTGAGGTGAACTATCTGCTGCTGCTTTCAGTATATGGCAATAAATGTCCTGTAAAATGGCATTCAGACTCACATTGTCAGCATTTAGCACTGAATAAAGCACACAAGGTTTACCTGAGGTGATCACTGTCATAGGTTTCACATGTTCAGCTGTGAGAAATAAAAGCCGTTTCTAATTTATCAATTCCAGGTGTTGGTTAGAACCAAATCTCCTTTTAATATAGAGAATATTCCCTCTATGGCGTGTTGTTTCTGTTATTAAAAACGCACTTTAAATCACTCGCTCCTGTACTCAATCTGGCAACCCGCTCTTGCGTTTATTTTCATCCAGAAGTGCAATACCTAGTTAATCCACTGGGTGTCAAACTTACATACTGCACCTTTAATAAATCTGCAAAAATGTCAACAATTCTGTCTTTCTGTCAATATAAGGTCCTGTGTGTTCATTAATGAGGAAAATAATGAACTTAAGTGATTTTAGCAAATAGGGGGGTCTGAATACTTTTTATACCCACTGTATAACCTGCAGTTTAATAGCATATACTGTAGGTAGGCCCAGACAGAATCTGCGGACATTTTTTTGCTATTTCTGTGCAAAATTTTGTTAAAAATCTGCGTATTTATACGGAATGATTTGGTTCATAACTAAACCCTTAAAGGGCCAGGAAACCCCCCTGTCTCAGCAGGGTATTTTTACACCTCTAGTTTGGAAAAACTCAGGAAAGTGGGTGTGTCCAGCTCTGGGAGTGTGGGAGTTTCAGAGGAGGGAAAGAGGGAAGGAGTTGCAAAGAAGGGAGTTTCCATTTGGGCACTCGCTGGCAAAATAAACACACAGACACAGGAGAGAAAGACAGTGGCTGTGTTTACATGGACATCAATAATCAAATTATTTGCCAGATTATTAATTTGTCGACTTTAACTGCAGTTTGGCACTTTCACTTTTATTCAGGAACATTTCCTGCATGTCGCTCGTGGCAAAGGAGTGGAACTGCTGGAGAGTGGAGTTTTAATGAAAT
Organism: Danio tinwini; assembly: GCA_903798205.1. Taxonomy (NCBI): domain Eukaryota; kingdom Metazoa; phylum Chordata; class Actinopteri; order Cypriniformes; family Danionidae; genus Danio; species Danio tinwini. The sequence continues at coordinate 9,613,776 of CAIGQZ010001236.1, read as the reverse complement.
GTTTGATACAGCACGGCGTAGGAAAAATCCTCTGTATTTCTCGGTAACTTAGATGCACTCAGTAGGTAGCATCAGAAAGCCGTGTGTGTATAGACTATCCTGTCACAAAATGTGGCGAAAATCCTACACAATGGTAATAGCTTGATTATACTGTTTACATTTGGAGAGCAGCATTTACAGCGGATCTTTCAGTCTATAATATTGCAGTGATATTAACATACTGTAAACTCAGTAAGTCAATCATTTTGATTAAGGTATATCTTTAAAAACTGAAAGAGCACTGCTGACGATACCAACTAACTTTACCATCTGAATAAACAAATGCTCTCATACACACACTTACCAAATCTGTAGACATTACAATAACACTGGAGCTGTGTTTTTTTAAAAGGAGACGAGCAGGAAATCCGGATTTCATCATTCCAAGATGTGAAAAGCTCTCGGGTAAAAAAAAAAGTTCCTTACAAAGCATTTCTGTCGCGTGCACTGTAATCCACACGTGACTCCAGCTTCGCTCTTATATCAGGGAAATGAAAGCAAAACCTTCATTGCAGCACATTAATAAACACAACACTGATGACCCATGTCTCTAAATTCTCGTTCTTTCACTTGTTTTGGCAACACAACATGGCGTCTCTCTGTTGTCTGAACACTGTAACAGGTAAAACAGTCTCTGAAGCTGTCATGCATATTAATGAAGTTGCGCCGCATACACAATAGAGCGCGCTGATTGGTTTGAACCAAGTCTTTCTCATGAATCAATGCTGCACACTCAGAGACGTCACAATGTACTCGCAGGTACAGGCATCCACTCTCCTATGCTGGAATACACACAAGTATTTCATGGCCGTGACGCAGCTTCAAAAATTTGTTTCAAACTAGAAGAACGTATTTGCTTAAAATAATGCAAAAACAACCAATTTTCACTTTTTAGTGCAATATATGTGTCCTAATAGTGTTTATAGCAGCGTGGGACACATATATGACTGTCGACAGCTCAACAAATGTGTTCTGGTGTTTCGTGACCCTTTAATATATGAACTAAAAAGTAACACCTTTTTAACTTGTATTTAATGTTTACAATGCAAATCCAATTAGATCTACTTTATTTGGTAAACAAAACAAGTCTTCTATCTAATATATCGACTAAATTGTATTGTGACTGTATTGTGAATAAATTAAATTAACATTCTTTTATATTTGTCAATAATATTACTGAAATTAATTAAAAAACTAAATAAATATAAATGTTCACACATTTACACAAGTAAATAAACAGAATTAATGATGGGCTAAAAATCTGCAGGATTCTGCGCACACAGATTCCGTGTGGCCTACATATAGGGGATGTTTACATGTGCATGCCTAATGAAGTGTGTTTGTGTATTCAATTCATCTTTATTTGTATAGCGCTAATACAAAGTAGATTGTGTCAAAGCAGCTTCACATGGAAGTTTATAGTGAATGTAAACAGTGTCAGTTCAGTTTTCAGTGTTTAAGTTCAGTTCAGTTTAGCTCAGTTCAGTGTGGGTTAATATTCACTACTGAGAGTCCAAACACTGAAGAGCAATTCCATCGATGTGCAGCTCTACAGATCCCGAACCATGCAAGCCAGTGGCGACAGCGGCGAGGAAAAAACTTCACCAATTGACGAAAGTGAAGAATTAAAAAAAAAAACCTGGAGAGAAACCAGGCTCAGTTGGGCACGACCATTTCTCCTATGGCCAAACGTCTTGTGCAGGGCTGTAGAATAATTCAGTGTATTAATATGTAGACAGGTCAAGTCATCTTTTCCGATATCATTTAATAAATTGCTGAAATCTGAATATGAAATAAGACATATAAAGCTTAAATATGAGCATGCTCACTGTCGGCTGGATTAAACACAACAGGATGTACGATCTGGATGTTCTGCCGATCATATGATGAGATCCTCAATAAGTGTGAGAGTAACTGTACGGACATACGGCTCATTTAATGGCTTTGCCTTTTCCTATTACTCAAATAAGCCATTTGGCCTGCGTCATTAAACTGCAGAGCCGCCGGAGCTGTCAGGCCGTTTTATGAGTTTCACCGCTGTGTAGAGAGATTATGAAAATGAGTCTGGAAAACTCAAAGGCCTCGTATACGTAACACTTTCAGGTGGGAGGAAGGAGATATTCTGAGATGTTCTTGCACAAATACAGAGCAAATCATGAGAAAACAATTCTACTTTGACAACAGTTCTGTTTAAAATGCAGCTAATGGCTTTTGAAGTTTGCAGTCCAGGGTAGAGCTGAAGATCTTTGCCTGAACCCGACGGGCTTAATTTCTATCCTTTTAGACGGGGTCGGGCCGGGCTCGGGCTTGGCAGTACATAAACAGTCATGTGATGCATTTGCATTAGCGTGAGAAATTAATCAAATCGTTTGACTAACACTAAAATCCATCCCTGCAAAGGTGAAACAAATGATGACGGAGAAGTCATAAAGAGCGAGTTTTTGACTGCGGTCAGGTCAGTCACCAGTTCAAAAAGAATGGTCATTCTAGCCGCCAAGGTATTTCGGCAGTCGCTCAAACACTGCGTATTACAGTGGAGCGCTAAACAGCAATGTACGCCATGTACAGCAAGCTGACAGGGAAATGACGAGGTCACTCGCTACATTAAAACCACTGTCAAACAAACAATCCTACCCAAAACTTGCACAATTAGCCAGATCAGTGCTATGCATCCCGGCCTGTAGCAGCAGTGAAGAAATCTGCTCTCTATTAAACAAAAATTGGGGAAAAAATAAACAGGGTGGCTAAAAATTTTGACTTTAAATGTGTGTGTGTATATATATATATATAGTTTTAGTTTTATTTATAATTAAATTTAAATACAATTATATCTTTTTTTTAAATGATGCAAATAGAAAATAATAAAATGCACATTATTATATATAACATATATACAGTTAAAGTCAGAGGTATTAGGCAGATTTCTTCAACACAGTTCTAATCATAATAGCTTTAATAACTCATCTCTAATAACTGATTTATTTTCTCTTTGTCATGATGACAGTAAATAATATTAGACTAGATATTCTTCAAGACACTTCTATACAGCTTAAAGTGACATTTAAAGGCTTAACTAGGGTAATTAGGGTAACTAGGCAGGTTAGGGTAATTAGGCAAGTTATTGTATAACGATGGTTTGTTCTGTAGACTATCAAAAAATAAATAGCTTAAAGGGGCTAATAATATTGACTTTAAAATGGTTCTTAAAACATTAAAAACTGCTTTTATTCTAGCCAAAATAAAACAAATAAGACTTTCTCCAGAAGAAAAAATATGATCAGACATACTGTGAACATTTGTGAAAATTACTCTGTTGAACATCATTTGGGAAATATTTAAAAAGAACAACAAATCAAAGGGGGGCTTGTTTAAGTTGAAATGAAACACTTTGAAGAGATTTTGTCTAAAACAGTACGATTGTACAAACATCTTTATGGTCCGTGATCATAGAGATAACCTGATGAGCAAAAAATTCTTGGCTAGAATTGCAACAGCCGTGGGAAAGGAGGAAAGTTTTGTTAAAAACCTGAAGGATAAAGCCTGGTTTATACTTGACGCGTCCACTAGTTCGCTTGAGTGCGCGTGGCGAATGTGACATCATCGCGGCGTTAGCGGAAGTTCGCTTTGGGTGCGCGCGACATGATTTCGGCTTGCGCTGCGCACTGCATTTTTTGTGACTCTGGCGAACAGTGTGCGTGGCGCCGCGTTTGACTTGAGTTGAATATGAAACCCTTTGTAGAGATTTTGTCTGAAACACTGAACACTGTACTGTACAGACATCTTTATGATTCGTGATCATACAGGTAACCTGATGCACAATAATTCTTGGCTAGAAATTACAACAGCCGTGGGAAAGGAGGAAAGTTTTTGTTAAAAGGTTTGGAAAAACCTGAGGGATTGTTAAAGCCAAAAGAGGCCATGGCAAAAGTGAGACCCAGGTGTACAATTACAGAAATATGTTTTTCCACCATTTAGAGTTTTACACTGATGTATAAGTTACAATTTTAAAATTAAAACAATTTAATAGCTACAAAACTATAATTAAGTAACAAATTATTTCTTTAATAACTGGAGAGGAATATCTGAACCTATCCGGTTACAGTTTACTGATGCCCTATTTCTAGGCTTTATTGGTGATAATGGTCAGGAATGTTGGACCATTATTGCCTATTTAGCATAAGTATGACAGAAACTAGCCAGACAGTAATGTGTGAATTGTGGAGCGGGCTAAATCTAAAAAACATCAGTATTTTTAGTAAGTGTGCTTTTTTGCTTTTATTCTTGCCATAATAAAACATATATTTGTAGAGCAACCCATGTTCTGTTGTCACTAATATTTTAATAAACTTTAATAGGTAAAACTGTCCAAGATATAAACAAAACCCAGTGATGCATAAAATTTGATTAAAATAACCCTTGAATGGTTATAAAAATCCTTATAATTATTAAAATGATTGATAAAAACAATAAAAATAATTAGTTAAAAAATCTTAAATGATATTAATGAAATGACGTAGTTCCGGAAACTTCCTACTTCTCTGTTTATCCGTCTGACTTTACAGTCAGTTTCTTTTGACCGCCCCCTGTCGTTTAAAAAAAAATATCACATCGGCGAATGCGGCAAGTATAAAAGCCTCGTCCATTTTGCAAGGTGCGCACGCAGCGCCAGGCGAAAGTATAAATCCAGCTGAAGAGGATTATAGATGTGGAGTTATAGATGAAGCACAAATGAGCGGCAACAGAAGTCATCTATAATCCTCTAATCCACAACACTTCCACCCCGCTCACTTTAGTCCGCGGCACCCTCCGCCATCCATCGCACCAACAACTCCCCATGCCGGATCCGTTACCCCGATCTGTTCCGGGCCCTAGCAATTCACAAATTAAGCACTGTATATACAGTATATATATATATATATGTGTGTGTGTGTGTGTGTGTGTGTGTGTGTGTGTGTGTGTGTGTGTTTATAAATAAGGTCTTCAATGAGCATTTCATTCAAACATTTTAGAGAAGGTGGGCCTTCAAAAATTGATCACAGAAAGAAGTGGGCCCCAAACTGAGAAAGGTTGAGAACCCCTGATGTATATTGTCCCTGTATAAAAATAAAATAAAATTATATAAATAATAAATATTCGGGGTACGTAATCACAATTACCGCCTGTGTTGCAAAAATGTCCTTGCTCTGTGAAACATCACTTGGGAAGTTGGGAACATTCATTTTGCTTTTAACCGTATAAACAGAAATGTGCAGTACATCCTTTAAACTAAAGCTTCATCTGTGTTACCCTGCTTTGACACAATCTACATTACAATACCTCTATAGATATTAAGCTGAGCATTTCAAATTAAACTTCAAGACATTGCTGGTGGCGAATAAAACTCTTATTGTGTTCACAACTCTTACATCATCCTTGAATTTCAATTTGAAAGACAGACTTTTCTGAAGTACACTTCATTTTACACCAATTCTGAGCTAACTGAAACCACAAGCACTTACACAACAATACGTCTGACTCAGAGTTACTGTAGATATAGAAATCCAGCATTGCATATGCAGTATATATATATATACATATATGCCGTATCTTAAAGCATCAGCTGATGCCCACATTTACATCAAGGACCATCAGAAGCCCTAAAAGCTAAACCCTGTGGATGTGCACTTGAGTCTGAGCACCTGCAGGATGAATGTGAGTTTCTGTGGATTTAATGGCAGGCGGCAGAAGTAAAAAACACAAGCGTAGGCACAGAATCCGCCGCCGCAGAAGAGCCTCTCAAAGCTCTGAACCTGCATTTCTCTTTTCTTTTGCTGGCAGATGCAGGATTACAGCAGACAGAACTTCATCCAGGCAGATATTAAACACTGAGCAAAAATGAGTACACTCCCCCTTATGATTATCAATATTGTAGACATTTCTTTGTTAAAGATGCAGTAGGTGATCTGCCAAAATGTTAACCGATAGCATAATAGCTTCGAAAACACACCCCTGCTGTCCATGAGCCATGCCTCCTGAAATCACGGATGCACCGTAGACGATCCACTAGATCAGGCCATTCGCTAGTTAGAAAACTTTACAGTACCTTATAATACTACAATACTACAATAGCCACAGCCATATCACCCTGCAGCCCAGGACCGGTTACTCACTGAAGCTAAGCAGGGCTGAGCCTGGTCAGTACCTGGATGGGAGACCACATGGGAAAACTAGGTTGCTGTTAGAAGTGGTGTTAGTGAGGCCAGCAGGGGGCGCTCAACCTGTGGTCTGTGTGAGTCCTAATGCCCCAGTGAAAGTGAAGGGGACACTATACTGTCAGTGGGCACCGTCTTTCGGATGAGACTTTAAACCGAGGTCCTGACTCTCTGTGCTCATTAAAAATCCCATGGCACTTCTCGTAAAGAGTAGAGGTGTAAAGCCTGGTTTATACTTCTGCGTCAAGTGATCGCCGTAACCCACGGCGTATGCCTCGCGCGTAGCCGTGCATTTATACTTATGTTCCTCTGTGTCGAGTTTCTTTGTTGGTGTTTTGTTTTTTCTGAACACTTCCTTAATGTACAAGTGGCTCAAATTCGCTCATTTTGAGGCAGGAACCGGCGGACATGCAACAACTTTAATCATGAGGTAAACACAAAACAACAGTCTCCATCCGGAGCTCCTTCACGGGACTCCACACTTGTAAACACTCGCTGCATCAGGCGCGCGGCTCTCACCTCCGCCCACACTCGTCAGCGCTACCAAGCCGACCAATCACAGAGCTTGCTCTACACGTACGTGTTACATTTTTTGAGAGTTGCGTGACAACGTCGCTGACAGTTACGGCGAGGGGCTATGCGTCCACGCGTAGGCTGCGCCATAGCATACGCGTGCGCTTGACGCAGAAGTATAAATCGGCCTTAACCCCGGTGTCCTGGCCAAAGTCCCTCAATCGGCCCTCATGATCATCCCCATCCACCTAATTGGCTCTATCACTGTCTCTCCACTCCATCTATAGTTGGTGTGTGGTGAAACACTGGCGCCGTTGTCCTGTGGCTGCTGCACACTGGTGGTGGTGTGGAGAGACAAACCCCCTCATGATTGTGAAGCGCTTTGGGTGTATGGCCATACACAATAAATGCACTATATTAATACACACATTACATTACAATTTCCAATGAACCTCCGTGAAGTAGGCACCCCATAAAATAAATAATCCCCAAAACTATGTCATTCGTTTGTGCTACGTTAGTGCTGATTTGTGCCCCAAAAACGAACGTTTGTGCTGGTTTGGGGTCTGAGATATTAAGCATTATTTTTTGGAGCGTGTGACGTCACTTTTCATCCCATGTTGCTCTAATCACTCCAAATCAGCACAGGTCGTTTGTGCTCGATCTGTGCTGGTTTGTGCCGTTAAAACAAACACTGTATCTGTTTTCCTCATTAAGATATAAGCCAAATATTTCTGGAGCCGTGACGTCACTCTCCACCTGTCACGATCACCAGCAATCTAACCGACCAGAGATCGCTGGAAAACATTCACACGAACTACAATTCTGCCTCATAATGGACTTGTTACATGCCTGGGGGTTTTGCTCTGTTGTTGCCTCCTCCCCTTTCTGTTTTTATTTGCTGCCTTCTGTTCTTCTGAAATCTAGGGTTTCCTATTGGCTCACTGAGTTTTCCCGATTAGACCAATCAGAAGAGGATGGTGGTTATTTAAGCACTCCAGTGACGACTTGGACCAGATTAAGGGGGCAGATACTTGTCTCCTTTTTGCTGCTGTGTGCTTTTGTGACACTTGTGTCTGTCCTGTTCTCTGGTTCACTTAAAAAGTTTAAGTTGTACATCTGTTCAGAACGTTCCTACTAAACTTGCTTAAATCTGCTAAAAGGGAAGTGAAAGTGAAGTATGTCACGTGACTTACACTTTTACACACACGTAGTTGATTCTCTGTTAATACACTAGGTCAGAAGTGGGTGCTACTTTGTGTATGTTTGTTCAGGTGAGTGCAGGTGAGTAAGGGGGTGTGACGCTGAAGATGTTTTTTTTTCTCCTGTTTATATATTTGTCTTTAGTTATTTAGAGGTGGGGGAGGGATTAGTTAGCGGGTGTTTAATTTATTTTCTTTGATTTGGCACCGCTTATTTGTTTGTTTAATTCATTTTGCATTTATTGTACACATTTGTAAATATATTTTGGGTGATTTAATTATTATTATTTTTTTCTTTATATATATTGTAATAAAGCAAACCACTTTTTCTTCCACCTCGTTGTCTGTGTCGGTTCATAGCAGCTATCATCTCAGGGGAATTAAAATATTGGGTTGTCATAATTATGTTAAGCCCTTTTTCATCCTCCGAGCCACAGGGGGCGTAACAGGACTACAAAACCCAGTCATGCACCACACACACACAAGCGGTTCCTGACTGATTGCACTCTCACAGCTGATGCTGCTTGGTGACTGATTACACACACATATATTCGGCTCACTTTGAGACACTCATTGCTGAGTCTTGTTATCTGTTCATGTGACACTACAACGCGTTTTCCTTTGTCGTGTTTTGACCCTTGCCGTGTTTGTCTGTTTCTCTGTCTGCTGCCTACCTTATGATCATCTGCCTGTTATCTGACTACGATTCTGCCCATATACAGGTGAAGTCAGAATTATTAGCCCCCTTTGAATTTTTTTTCTTTTTTAAATATTCCCCAAATGATGTTTAACAGAGCAAGGAAATGTTCACAGTATGTCTGATAATATTTTTCCTTCTGGAGAAAGTCTTATTTGTTTCATTTCGGCTAGAATAAAAGCAGTTTTATTTTATTTTTTAAACATTTAAAGTCAATATTATTAGCTCCTTTAAGCAAATTTTAATTCAATCATCTACAGAACAAACCATATTATACAATAACTTGCCTAATTACCCTAACCTGACTAGTTAACCTAATTAACCTAGTTAAGCCTTTAAATGTCACTTTAAGCTGTATAGGGGAGAGCGGGGAACAAAGTAACACTTTTTGGTTTTGGTCAAATAATGAACAAAGTATTAGGGTTAGACAAATCATATTTTTTTTACCAACAACCCACAAGCCTCTCCTACAAATGAGCACTGTATTTATGATTGCCAGACCTGTGGTTTCTGTGCAGTATTGCCAAAAGTGCCAGGAGTAAAAATGTTACTAT
>CAIGQZ010001236.1:9537678-9552774 GCA_903798205.1 Danio tinwini | reverse complement strand
TTAAGGCATTATAAGGGGATACACGTAAAGATATGTACTGTAACTATTACTTTAAGGCATTATAAAGGGATAGACGTATAGATTTGTACTATAACTATCACTTTAAGGCATTATAAGGGATACACGTACAGGTATGTACTTTAACTATCACTTTAGGCATTGTAAGGGATACACGTAAAGATATGTACTGTAACTATCACTTTAAGGCATTATAAGGGATACGTGTATAGATGTGTACTGTAACTCACTTTAAGGCATTATAAGGGATACAGGTATAGATGTGTACTGTAACTATCACTTTACAGCATTATAAGAGATACAGGTATAGATGTGTACTGTAAAATAATCTTACACGTTCAGGTCAGTTTGATCTAGAACAGATGAACAAATTATAATTATTATTTTGCTAATGGCATAGTTTTGGGCCTGCATTTTGTTGAAACACACATAGTTTTTAAGCAATTATGAGTTTTGCAGTATTTAAAGTATCTTGATTAAATTATATTCATTCCAAACATGTACCATTCTCATACTGGCAAATTTTCAGCAAAATAATACTCATTTATTATTTTATTTAATATTAAAAATACTAATTTTGGTAATGACTTTATACATTTTGTAATTATAAGCATATATACACTCACCAGACATTTTATTAGGTACACCTTACTAGTACCGGGTTGGACCCCCTTTTACCTTCAGAACTGCCTTCATGGCATAAATTCAACAAGCTACTGGAAATATTCCTAAGAGATTTTGCTCCATATTGACATGATAGCATCACACAGTTGCTGCAGATTTGTCGGCTGCACATCCATGATACCAATCTCCCATTCCACCACATCCCAAAGGTGCATTATTGGATTGAGTAATGGTGACTGTGGAGGCCATTTGACAGGAGTGGCACCCGGTGTGGTCTTCTGCTGCTGTAGCCCAAGGCCAAGGTTGGACGTGTTGTGTGTTCAGAGATGCTCTTCTGCAGACCTCGGTTGTAACGAGTGCTTATTTGAGTTACTGTTGCCTTTCTATCAGCTAGAACCAGTCTGGCCATTCTCCTCTGACCTCTGGCATCAACAAGGCATTTGCACCCACAGAACTGCCGCTCACTGGATATTTTCTCTTTGTCGGACCATTCTCTGTAAACCCTAGAGATGGTTGTGCGTGAAAATCCCAGTAGATCAGCAGTCTCTGAAATACTCAGACGGGCTGGCACCAACAACCATGCCATGTTCAAAGTCACTTAAATCCCCTTTCTTCCCCATTCTGATGCTCAGTTTGAACTGCAGCAGATCGTCTTGACCATGGCTACATGCCTAAATGCATTGAGTTGATGCCATGTGATTGGCTGATTGAAATTTGAGTTAACGAGCAGCTGGACAGGTGTACCTAATAAAGTGGCCTAATAAGAATGTAATGTATACATTCTTTGCATCCAAACAGATCCTAAATGCAAAAATCATATACATATACAATTCATTATTTGGGCAAAATCTGCAGACAATTGAATTAAAGTGACTTAAAGGTGCTTGGAAGCAAAACAGAGCAACATTTATAATAACTTTTCACAATTTTCCTGTCATTTTTCTGTCTTTTAAATGTAATAAATGCATTGATACTTCTTTCAAACATCCCAAACCTCTGCCTTACCAGTGTACATAAATGTTGCATATGTAAGGTTTGTTTCTTTGTTTTAGTGACTGTTTATGTTCTGTCCGTCAATAGTTACCAAGCCGCATGATGAGGTTTTAATAGACGGTTTCTGTGCTATTATTATAACATCATTTTCTATGGAAAGTTATTGAGACTCCAGCCTCCCCGCTCATTATCACTGTGATTTGCATGAAATTATATGCAAATTAAAATATTTTATTACACAGTGAAGGATGGATCTTTTAATTGTTTGCCAGAGTGATGCACGTCACTCACCGTCTTTTAATAGAGAAAATATCTCTGCTGGAGGAAAAAAAACAACTGGGACCTGAATGAGTCTGAGTGGGATTTAAAGGAACAAAACAAAATAAAAGCACAGAGATAAAGCATGCATACGCAACTTGGTTCACTGGTTTTACTGATGCAATGAGGGGAACACATGGAGACAACTATAATGCATTATTAAAGATGTCATAGAAAGTCCTACCCTAAATGCATGAGTGGAAATTACGCTGGAAATGTATAAAATGGAGCAAATCACTGCATTTGTAAACAATAAAAAGGAACAATTAATTTATCTCTGGGGAAAATGAACCAATTATGCAACATCTCATAGAGCTGAACTGCTTTGTTAGTTTAAAATCTGATGCAATGCAACAGTCCCTACATGTAGATAGTTTTTGTAGCTGATTTGTGTTTTCTTTTATCATTCATTGAATTATTTTCCTTTAGTCTCTATTTCAGTGTTCGCCACAACGGAATGAACCACCAACTATTCCAGCATATGTTTTACGCAGTGGATGCCCTTCCAGCTGCAACCCAGTACTGGGAAACACCCATACACACTCATTCACACACATACACTGCGGACAATTTAGTTCAATTTAGCACAATAATGCGCAAGACAAGTTTGACTCGATTTGTTGCTATTTTCAGACCGGCGCAACAGAATTTTTGCTCCAAGTTATTAATACTAAATCCTAAAGTGGCACGGTACGGTTCGGTACGCCTTTTGACAGTGGAAACGGCCAGAAAAGCATACCGACCCGTACTGTACCAGTCAGTGGAAACGAGCCAATTTGTACCTAAAAGGTCCATATTAATACCTCAAGGGTACATATTAGTACCTAAAAAGTACAAAAATGTTCCTCTAAAATTATTTAGGTACTAATATGTACTTTTAAGGTGCCGATATGTACCCTTTAAGTACAAATGTGTACCTTTTGAAGAGGTACCACCCCAGTGACAGCTCGCGTACCTTTATTTCTGAGAGTGTGGTTACTTGAATTAATAAAATCATCAGAAAGCATTGTTTTACGTTATAAAATCTTGGTCACACTTTATTTTAAGGGACAATTCTCACTAGTAATAAACCATTAACTATAACTTTTGCCTTAATAAACTGCTAATTTGCTGCTTATTAATAGTTATAAGGTAGTTGTCAGGTTTAAACATTAGGTATGATATAATATCATGCGGAATATGTATTTTATAAATACTTATAACCAACTAATATCTTAATAATATGCAGGTATGAATACACTAACTAAAGTGTTACCAAAGCCTTTATTAAGTTTCTACCGAATAAGTCATCTACACTCTCAGAAATAAAGGTACAGGAGCTGTCTCTGGAGCAGTACCTTTTTAAAAGGTACATTTTGTACCTGATTGGTCCATAATGGTACCTCAAAGGTACTTTTTAGGTACATTTGGGTACTAATATACACCTTTGAGGTACCATTGTGGACTCTTTGGGTACAAACATGTATCTTTTGAAAAGGTACTGCGGCAGTGACAGCTCCTGTACCTTTGTTTCTGAGTGTGTGTATAGTACATCTTCGATGGCCAGAGGGAATTAAATTAACAGCAAATCATATTTTTTTGGGGGGGATTAGTGTTTATGGCTATTTGCATTGCCTATAATACCACTGCCTATTCATTAAAAGATAAAGGAAATGCATGACAATGATGGCATGATCAACTGTATTCACTTCTACATTTTAGGAAGGAATTGAACCACAAAACAAAAACCATGGTTAGAAACCCATTCAACCATTTTCAGGCAGATTTGGATGTGATTTCTTTAGACGATTGCTCTGACAGCATCCAAACAAACACAACTCTGGGTTTTGCATCAGGAACACTAGTGTGACAGAATTGTCATTTATTTATAAGCTGAAAACCTGGATCAAACATTCTGCTCGTGTGATAAAAGAATTAGATGATCGTGCTGGACTTTATGTAATGCTAGATACTTTGCGAATCATTTTAATGCTGCATTGAAGAGAAGGCTAGATTACTAATGAACAAATAACAAATTACTATAAATCTCTAGTCAGTAACATCATCTCTTAGACTTTATGGTATTTATTATTTATGTGGTATTTATTATTTATGGATTTCTTTTGTGCTAACCCTTATTTAATGTCTAATATATTGAAGTAGGATAATCTTGTGCTACATGTATTTGGACTGTCCCTTCACCTTCTCACCACCCTGAGTCCAGGATACTTCAAGACACACACGCTTTCCAGCAGTTTTGGCTTTTTTCATGTATTTCAACTTTTTTAACTCAAAATGTAATTGATTAGCATATGCAAATTGTGTCTTTTCATCTCATTTTGACTTTTTAAGTCAGAATTTTGATTTAGCTAATCATTATGTCAACTTTTAGGTCAATTTCAATTTTGCATCTCATAATTTCCACTTTGTAAGTTGTATTTTAGACTTCATTCATTTTCTTTTTGGCTTAGTTCCTTATTAATCTGGGGTTGCCACAGCGGAATGAACTGCCAACTTATGTTTTACACAGCGCATGCCCTTCCAGCTGCAACCCAACACTGAAAAACATCCATAAACACTTATTCACACACACTCATACACTACGGACAATATAGCTCACCTACACCACATGTCTTTAGACTGTGGGGGAAACCAAAGCACCCAGAGGAAACCCACACGGCCACGGGGACAACATGCAAACTAAGAAATGCCAACTGACCCAGCCGAGGCTTGAACCAGCGACCTTCTTGCTGTAAGGAGATCGTGCTACCCACTGCGCCACCGTGAAGCCTTATTTTGGACTTATAGAGAATTTAGATCTCTTAATTTTGACTTACTAGGACATGAGTCATAATTAATAAATAAGTAATTTTGACTCTTTAATGGGTGATTTTTATAATTCGGAATTATCAAATCTCCTCTAGAGCCTGAATCAGGTGTGAGAGCCTCGTCTACTGAGAAACACCTTTGATCAGGTGAGGCTGGAGTGAAACGTCCTCCCGCTTCTCCACCAAATACAGAGACTTCACCTGCTCACCACCCCGAGCCCGGGACACTTCAGCACGCACACACTTTCAAGCAATTACCACTTTAAGCATTATGACTTTTTAAAGTCATCCTTTTGCCCTTTTAGCTTGCAATTTCGACCTTCATCTCATAATTTTGAATGAGCACATGCTAATGTTGTCTTTGTATCTCGCAAGTTATTTTGGATAAAAAAAATTGTGAATTTAGACTTTGAGAATTTCTTTTGACTTAGAAAGACATAATTTACCTTTCTTTAAGTCATAACTAATAAATAATTAGGTTTGACTCTTTAAGGCTTGATTTTTTAAATATTGATTCATCAAATCTCCTCTAGAGCCTGAATCAGGTGTGCTCTCATACCTGAGAGTGTCGTCTACACAGAAACCCTTTAGTGTCTGGCGAAACTGGAGAGAAACGTCCTTCTGCTTCTCCACCAGAAAGACTCAAGCCTCATTCACATATGAGCGACTCGCAGCAGCAAAGCGACAAGAGACTGTAAGGCCCAATCCCAATTCTACCCCTTAGCCCTTCCCCCTACCCCTCGTTTTGTGCGTTCATGTGAAGGGGTAGTGGTGTCCCAATTCTCTTTAGCTTGAAGGCGTAGGGCTAAGAGGAAGGGGTATAATATATTTATATATTTAATATATTCATAACCGCATTCGTGTTTTACCGTCATGCTTTAAAAAAAAAACAAACGCTAAAATAAAATCTGCTAAATCTATAATCCATAATAATAAGTCCAGTACAGCAGTCCCACAACATTCTGACCCTCGATGACCCTTGAACACTCTGTCAGAAAAGTCTAGTGGCTGAGAATGAGCTTTTTACAGTGTCTGCTATAATGTTAATGTTGTTTTTGGTGTGTTTACACACATGAATATGGCCACGGTGTAAATGCACAGTATAGTTACGATCCTATTGCCACATTAGATCTTATGATAACTTAATATACGCCTTCAGTGATTTCCTAAAGATAAATACCAAACAATAACACAACTGGAATAACTACAGCAGTCGCCATCGTCTGATCTCATATGAAGCAAGAGATCACGATGACATATGATGACGTGTGCAGGTGCTGTAGTGCTGTCCCAATTATTAGGGGTAAATTTTGAAGCCCTTCCTCTTCACACTCGTTTTTAAGGGCCAAGGGGATAGGGGAAGGGGTACAAAAATAGAATTGGGATTGGGCCTTAATTTCAACAAAGAGAGTGACTTCTGGCAACCTCCCTCTACGCGAGCTAAAGCGGCCGTTGGCGACCAGGTGGGAGTGTCGAGCGACACAACAAAGTTGAGGACCCTTCAACTTTATGCAAATGAAGAACAACTTTCTTGACCAACAGCCAATACTCTTATTTCACGAGGCCGCCAACTTAAAAAATAATTAAAGTGAGGCTGCGGTTGGAAGAAACCCGAATGTAGAGGATCAGCACTGTAAACATTGCAACAGCATGCTGTGTACTACAAACCTCCAGCTGGTGCCGCGATTTCAAAATGCAGAAATATTGTAAACATCACTTTAATATCATTCAGTTCAGTTTAATTTAATCAATTAACAGCATATTAGGCATCAAACAACATCACAATCTCTTTAAGAGTAATACGCTTCAGTGTCCTCCTAGACTTCAGTTCATGGCAGCGGGTAAACACCGTGGGGGCTTCCCTGCTTCAGCCTATGTAACCCGGTGAGTGATAAAACACTGCAGTCCTCTGTAGCACACCCTTGTGTTGTCTGTAATAGTGTGCTGATCGCGTTCTTAAACAG
The DNA here is from genome assembly GCA_903798205.1 of Danio tinwini. NCBI lineage: Eukaryota > Metazoa > Chordata > Actinopteri > Cypriniformes > Danionidae > Danio > Danio tinwini. The sequence goes on along the minus strand of CAIGQZ010001236.1, from coordinate 9,546,050 downwards.
CGCTGATTTGCCATTGTATTCACCAGTGCTCAACAGAAATGACTATGATTGGCCGTGATGGTCATCAGTTCACCGCTCTTCACCGAGTGCAAACACAGATACACTAACAGTGGAGCATTTTAAAGCTCCGAAGATCTGTCGAGTCATCAGTGGATCACTTATCTGTGTTTGTACTCTGTAAACATCGGTGAAGTGTGGTGAACTGATGACCTCCACCGCCATCACACTTTCCAGCGATTTTAGAGATTCAACGTTTTAAAGTAAAATGTTCGACTTAATTCAATTTTGATCTTGAATTTTGACTTTTTAAATTCAGAATTTCCATATTTTATCTCATAATTTTGACTGTGATAACCTTTCAGCTTGTAATTCCAACTTTTATCTCAATTTTGAATTAGCACATCCTGATTTTGACTTTTTAGTTGCAATTTCAACTTTTTATCTCGTAATTGTATCGTAGTAAGTCATAATTTAGATTTTTTTTTCAATTTTGATTTAGTCAGTCATCACTCTAAGTGATCATTTTTGGCTTTTTAAGTGACCATTTTGATTTAGTAACTCATAATTTTAACCTTTGATTTCATAATTTGGACTTTTTAAGTCAATTTCAACTTTTTAAATTCAGATTCTCAAATTTTTATCTCATAATTGACATTTTAAGTCATAATTTCCATATTTCATCTCACAATTTTGACTTTTTAAACTCATAATTTCAACTTTTATCTTAATTTTGAATTACCACATCCTAACTTTTACTTTATCTCATAACTGTATCTTAGAATGTCATAATTGTAACTTTTTAACTCGTAATGTTTTACTTAGTAAGTCATAATTTTGATTTAACAAGTCATCATTTTCACCTTTCATCACAAAATTTCACCTTTTTAAATTCAGAATTTTACATTTTCATCTCATAGTTGATATTTTAACTCATAATGGAAATTATAAATTAGAATATCAACTATGAGATGATAATGTAAAATGTATTTCATCTCATAATTTTGACTTTGGGATAATTTACACTTTTTAAAGTAATAATTTCAATCTTTCAGCTCCTAATTTTGACTTTCATCTTATGATATTTAATTAGCACAATTTTTTTTCAAGTTGTAATTGCAACTTTTTATCTTGTAATTGTATTTTAGTAAGTAATTTCAACATTTCAACATAGTAATTTTAACCTTTGATCTCGTAATTTTGACAGAGTCATAATTTTATCTTTATAAATTCAGAATCTCAAAATTTCATCTCATAATGTTGGCATTTTAAAGTCATAATTCCGACTTTCATCTCATGATTTTGAATTAGCACATCATAATTTTGACTTTTTAAAATTGCAATTTCAGCCTTTTATCTCTTAATTGTATCTTAGTAAGTCATAATTTATACTTTAAGTCAATTTAGATTTAGTAACTTATTTCAACTAAGTGATAATTTTTGGCTTTTTAAGTCATAATTCCGATTTAGTAACTTAGTCATAATTTAAACCATTGATCTTGTAATTTTGACTTTATAAAGTCAATTTAAATTGAGATGATTTAGACTGTTTTTGAAGTCATAAATTCTACCTTAAATTCTGAATCTCAAATTTTCATCTCATAATTGACATTAAGCCATAACTCCCTTATTTTATCTAATAATTTAGTTTTTTTTAACTCATAATTTAAAACTTTAATCTCATCATTTTTACTTTTATCTCAATTTTGAATCGGCATGTCCTAATTTTGTCTTTTTATCTCACAATTTTGACATTTTTAAGTCAGAATTTCTATTTAGTGAATTATAATGTTGACTTTTTAAAGTATTAAACTTTTTATATCGTAATTTTGATTTCGTAAGTTGTATTTTTGCATTTATAACGTCAATATAGACTTTTTCTTCCTCAATTTTAATTTAAAAAAGCAAAAGTATGTCTTAGTGGTAATTTAGAATTTTTAAGCCATGGTTGTTGTCTTCTCATAATTTCAACGTTCTAAATCGTTTAGACTTTAAGCATGATTTAAGTCATAATTTTCAACATGATTATTAAGCATTGCACTTTGCATTAGTGTCTGAATTGTTTTCCCATATTCAGAAAAAGCATGACATAAGCAGAGTTTATGTTGAGTTCAGATTCATCAAATCTCCTCTAGAGCTTGAATCAGGTGTGTTCTCATACCTGAGAGTGTCGTCTACGCAGAAACCCTTTGATCGGGCGAGACTGGAGAGAAACGTCCTCCTGCTTTTCCCCATCCGCTTCTCCACCAGATACAGAGTCACGTCGCCGAACTTCACATGCTCACCACCCGGAGATGAGGAAACTTCAGGACGCACACGCTTTCGGCTGGGAAACATCTCCACAGCAGGGTCTAGAGCTTCTGTTAGCGACTCTTTGACTGTGTTTTTGTGAAAAGCTGCATGTCTTATTTTTCTTTGAGCGACAAAGCTGGCAGTTGGTGTGACGTGTTTGTTTATGGTTTTGGCAAAGACTTTGGAGACTCTTACAACAGGTGCTTATGATTTGGCACTCGTTCTGATAGGGCACTGCCAAAACTACCGCTAACAGATGGATGGAGAACACTGGGTCACGCAGAAGAAAATATGAGAAATAACATCAGCACTGGGGGAAAGTTGAATCAATATTGTTAAGCACGCTTGCACATACTCACTGGTGTGGCAATGTTATAGCCGTGAACTCCTGTAAAAGGGATAGTTCACCCAAAGAATTAAAATGTACTCTCTATTTACTCTCCCGCAAGGGTTTGCTAATGTTTGTAAGTCTCTTTCTTCTGTTGAACACAAAAGAAGATATTCTGCAGAAGCTTTCATTTTAATTTAACATTAAAAAGAAGGTTTGTCCAAAAAAGTATTAATTTGATTTACTCATGATCAGACCACTGAAGATGTTTTTTCTTCAGTAAAACATTAGAGAACATTTTAAGCTGAATCTGTATAATGCAAGTCAATGGTCACTCGTTTTAAACATTAAAGAGCCCCTATTATGTGGTTTTGAGAATGACCTTCCATGCAGTGTGTAACACAGCTCTAAGTGAAGTGAAATATCCAGCTAAGGCTTAAATCTGAAAGTTTAAAACTATTGATTCATCTATAGAAGAGTCGACTCAGAGTGGTTTAAATGAATCACAGCTGTAATGAGGCCGGTGTGACGTCGATACGGAGCCCTGCCCAGTTGTTGTGTGAGCAGACCCGGGAAAATTGGAACCACCGGCCCCGCCCACAAAAACTGAAAGAAAAAGACGACAAACACTGTAGCTGATCCCGGTTGAATCAAGTCGCGTAGATGCTATTTTGTAAAAATACCTCAGCATTATCGCCCCAGCCTTGTGCTGTGTTCCCGTCATTTTTCTAACGAGTGCTTCAGCAATCTACACGCCTACAACAGGGGATTCATCAGCTGTTTGTTAAAAGAAGAATCAGAAACTTTGTCAGAGCTTGACAGGAAAAGTGTGATTAAAATGGCTGCCTCCTTGTTTTCTCTAGCTTGCAAATAATGTATTTAATTGTGTTTTGTTACTTGTAATCGCTCCACACGGCTTGTAGTGTATCTGGTTAACTCTTTATATTTTCATATCGTATCTACAGGGAGTGCAGAATTATTAGGCAAATGAGTATTTTGAGCACATCATCCTCTTTATGCATGTTGTCTTACTCCAAGCTGTATAGGCTCAAAAGCTTACTACCAATTAAGCATATTAGGAGATGTGCATCTCTGTAATGAGGAGGGGTGTGGTCTAATGACATCAACACCCTATATCAGGTGTGCATAGGCAACTTCCTTTCCTTTGGCAAAATGGGTCAAAGGAAGGACTTTACAGGCTCCGATGTGTCCGACATGGTCAAGGTAAGAAAGGCTGAAAAACGACCACCACACACAAGCTGAAACGTGAAGACTGGGCCAAGAAATATCTCAAGACTGATTTTTCTAAGGTTTTATGGACTGATGAAATGAGAGTGAGTCTTGATGGGCCAGATGGATGGGCCCGTGGCTGGATCGGTAAAGGGCAGAGAGCTCCAGTCCGACTCAGATGCCAGCAAGGTGGAAGTGGAGTACTGGTTTGGCCTGGTATCATCAAAGATGAGCTTGTGGGGCCTTTTCGGGTTGAGGATGGAGTCAAGCTCAACTCCCAGTCCTACTGCCAGTTTCTGGAAGACACCTTCTTCAAGCAGTGGTACAGGAAGAAGTCTGCATCCTTTAAGAAAAACATGATTTTCATGCAGGACAATGCTCCATCACACGCGTCCAAGTACTCCACAGCGTGGCTGGCAAGAAAGGGTCTAAAAGAAGAAAAACTAATGACATGGCCTCCTTGTTCACCTGATCTGAACCCCATAGAGAACCTGTGGTCCATCATCAAATGTGAGATTTACAAAGAGGGAAAACAGTACACCTCTCTGAACAGTGTCTGGGAGGCTGTGGTTGCTGCTGCACGCAATGTTGATGGTGAACAGATCAAAACACTGACAGAATCCATGGATGGCAGGCTTTTGAGTGTCCTTGCAAAGAAAGGTGGCTATATTGGTCACTGATTTGTTTTTGTTTTGTTTTTGAATGTCAGAAATGTATATTTGTGAATGTTGAGATGTTATATTGGTTTCACTGGTGAAAATAAATCATTGAAATGGGTATATATTTGTGTTTTGTTAAGTTGTCTAATAATTATGCACAGTAATAGTCACCTGCACACACAGATATCCTCCTAAAATAGCTCAAACTAAAAACAAACTAAAAACTACTTCCAAAAATATTCAGCTTTGATATTAATGAATTTTTTGGGTTCATTGAGAACATGGTTGTTGTTGTTCAATAATAAAATTAATACTCAAAAATACAACTTGTCTAATAATTCTGCTCTCCCTGTAATGCCACATTGAAAACTAGACGAGTGCCGCTTTGTTTACAGATTTAAACATGTTTGTGAGCTTGCAATCCACTGCAGTTTGTCGTTGGTACAGCCACTATCAGCTGTCAAGGTTCAGAATAGTTCATCTTTTGCTGCTGTGTGGATTAATACTGAATGTGTGTCGTGGTAAAGAATAGAGTAATATGCTGGTGTTTACCTGCACTGCTTTAATGTACTCCTGCATTGGGCTCACACATACACTCTAAACTCTGACTACTTCAACAATGTTGATAAGCCCTGCATGGTGGGCGTTTCTCTGTCTCACGCTGAACGCAGTCGACCAATCACAACAGACTGGGTCATTGAACCAATCAGCACAGATTAGGTTCGCGCTAAGGAGGGGTTTGGGAACAAATTAATCATTGAACGATTCATATGGGAGTCATTGGGATAATTAGGTAAAAATAAATGCATATTATAAGACAATAAAAAGTGTTTTTTGACCTTGCATGCAGATCAGCCTGTTGATGGAGACCCCAAAACCAAAACCTGACCCTTTTTATAATGCATAATAGGAGCTCTTTAATAATAAAAACAATATGATGATACATTGAAATGGTATAAAGGGAAAAAATGGTCCAAATTGTAATTTGTTACTTCACACCACTGGTGTTACTGTACACTCTCAGAAATAAAGGTATGCGAGCTGTCACTGGGGTGGTACCTTTTCAAAAGGAACACATTTGTACCTAAAGGGTCCATATTAATACCTAAAGGGTACATATTAGTACCTAAAAAGTACAAAAATGTTCCTCTTAAAATTTGTAGGTACTAATATATAGTTTTGAGGTACCAATATGGACCCTTGAAGTACAAATTTGTACCTTTTGAAAAGGTACCACCCCAGTGACAGCTTTCGTACCTTATTTCTGAGAGTGTATAACGTTATCCAATATAGTACTTTTACTTCTAATAAAAAATAACCTTTGTAGGGCTTCCTAACTTTTTGTAATGCTTTTCTCTATTGCATTTGTCCTATTTTTGCACATTATATTAAAAAAAGCCTGCAAGTTGTTGTTGTTCTCTGTGAAATACATGTGCCGACAGCATTTTCAGCTTCAGAGGGAATACATGCACAATCTGCAGGTGCATCACAGTGAACTTCACCTAGTTTTTCCTGTTATGTCTCAGAAGTCCTGGACTAAATTTTCCTCCACTAAACCACCATGGGACAGAGTAGGGTCGGTCACAGTTATAAACCTCTACATCTGTCCAGCGACGACCAGCAGTTTCCACATATGTAGTACAGACATCTCTCCTGTTTTTTAGCGCATCGCCATCTGCCTGAGCCAGCTAATGAGCCGACCCGCTAGGAAGAAACCCTTCATTAGCCGCTGAATGGACGCGGAGTGCCATATGGGGAGATGAACTGGTCATTGAGGGCTTTTTAGATTTTTATTACACTTCTTCTTTACAGGAGGACTCACACTGTTCCCCTCGGCGCATCGTTTACTTCATACTGATGCTTTTATTTATTCTGTTGATGCTTTGTTGGTTTTTCCTAGTATTTAAGTAACTTTATGATTCATTAAGGTTATTTTAGTGTATTGCTTTGGAATGTATGCATTTCACTGGATGACTTATAGTAAAAAAAATAAAATAAAAAGTATACTCACCGGCCACTTTATTAGGTAGGTGTTTAGCTGCTTGTTAACGCAAATTTGTAATCAGCCAATCACATGGCAGCAACTCAATGCATTTAGTCATGTAGACATGGTCAAGACGATCTGCTGCAGGTCAAACCGAGCATCAGAATGAGGAAGAAAGGGGATTTAAGTGACTTTGAACGAGGCATGGTTGTTGGTGCCAGACGGGCTGCTCTGAGTATTTCAGAAACTGCTGATCTACTGGGATTTTCACACACAATCATCTCTAGGGTTTACAGAGAAGGGTCTGACAAAGAGGAAATATCCAGTGAGCGGCAGTTCTGTGGGCACAAATGCCTTGTTGATGCCAGAGGTCAGAGGAGAATGGCCAGACTGGTTCCAGCCGATAGAAAGGCAACAGTAACTCAAATAAGCACTCGTTATAACCAAGGTCTGCAGAAGAGCATCTCTGAACACACAACACGTCCAACCTTGAGGCGGATGGGCTACAGCAGCAGAAGACCACACCGGGTGCCACTCCTGTCAGCTAAGAACAGGAAACTGAGGCTACAATTCACACAGGCTCACCAAAACTGGACAATAGAAGATTGGGGAAACATTGCCTGGTCTGATGAGTCTCCATTTCTGCTGACACATTCAGATGGTCGGGTCAGAATTTGGCCTCAACAACATGAAAGCATGGATCCATCCTGCCTTGTATTAACAGTTCAGGCTGGTGGTGGTGGTGTAATGGTGTGGGGGATATTTTCTTGGCACACTTTGGGCCCATTAGTACCAATTGAGCATTGTGTCAATGCCACAGCCTACCTGAGTATTGTTGCTGACCATGTCCATCCCTTTATGACCATAGTGTACCCATCCTCTGATGGCAACTTTCAGCAGGATAACGCACCGTGTCAAAGCGTGAATCATTTGAGACTGGTTTCTTGAACATGACAATGAGTTCACTGTACTCAAATGGCCTCCACAGTCACCAGAGCTCAATCCAATAGAGCACCTTTAGGATGTGGAACTGAAGATTGGCATCATGGATGTGCAGCTGACAAATCTGCAGCAACTGCGTGACGCTATCGTGTCAATATGGAGCAAAATCACTGAGGATTATTTTCAGTACCTTGTTGAATCTACGTCACGAAGGATTAAGGCAGTTCTGAAGGCAAAGGGGCCCAGTACTAGTAAGGTGTACCTAATAAAGTGGCCAGTGAGTGTATATTAAGTACTTAAGCATATATATATATATATATTATAACCAGAGTTTATATGTAATCTGGATTTTGTAATCAGATTACAATAATCATTTATTGATTTTCCTTTGGCTTATTCCCTTATTTATCAGGGGGTTACCACAGCAGAATGAACTGCTAACTATTACAGCATATATTTTACGCAGCGGACACAACTCAGTACTGGGAAACACCCATTCACACACACACACACACACACACACACTCATACACTACAGACAATTTAGTTGATCAATTCCCCTATAGCGCATGTGTTTGGACTGTGGGGGAAACCGGAGCACCCGGAGGAAACCCACACCAACACGGGGAGAACATGCAAACTCCACACAAAAACACCAACTGACCCAGTCGAGACTTGAACCAGTGACCTTCATGCTGCGAGGCGATTGTGCTACCCACTGAGCCACCGTGACGCCGATACTAACATCTCAAAAACTTTATTTTAATTTCACTGGCACTTTAAGTCCCTGCAAGCTCACACTATAATCATATGCGTGTGTGTTACCATTGTGTGTTTATCTTCATTGTGTGTGTGTATGTGTGTGTTTTCATGCTGTGTGTGCGTGTTTGTTTTCATTGTGTGTGTGTGTGTATACAGTATGTGTGTGTTTGTTTTCATT
>CAIGQZ010001236.1:9522422-9532678 GCA_903798205.1 Danio tinwini | reverse complement strand
GCAGGAGAGGGACCACACAACAAGGTTTTAAACAAAAAGTATCCCCGGAGGGTGGATTTATTAAGGATAACAGAAAGGTAGTGAATAAAGGTGCTCCGTGAGTGCAGTTTGTGTGTGTGTCTTCTCCTTTCTCCTAGCTCGTGCCTTTCTTCTAGGCGGTGGCTTTATGTGCAGTTCAGCCCTCTCTAAGAATCTGGTTCGGGAGGTTCGGTGCTTCCTGCGTGAAGTGCTCAGAGGTCTCAGGTGCTGTCTGTAAGGGAGAGAGAGAGAGAGAGAGAGAGAGAGACTTAGCTGCTGCTCACGAGGGAGATCAAGCTCAAACTGAAGCCGTCTCTCCTCTCTCTTATGTGGTGGGGCTGACGAGGCGCAGGTGTCGCTGCTCTCATCCTGATTGCGCCTGCCAGCTGCCCGTGATTTGTGCCAGGACCTCGATGAATGGGATAGACCTCCGTTACCACATATATTTATATATGTATATATGTATAGGCTTTGACGTCATGGCGGATCGCGGCGACTCCCCCCGGGCTCTCTGGGATGGCTCCCTTCAGCTCTTTCCCATCCGGTGGGGAGCCCCGCGTCCCCTGCTCCTCCCCATGCTGGGAGACGGCAGCAGGCAGATCCTTCCTCGCCAGCCTCAGGCCGCCCCATCACTTTGGCAGACGAACGGGTTTCTCCCCCAGTCGGATTAACTCCCGAACACTCGCCCTCCTCCTCAGCGGCGAGGGCAACTGGACAACGTGTCCCTCCTTCTCCCGGGTTTTCGGCACCACTGTAATAAAAGTTACGGCCACCTGGCCGCCGGGCAAAAGGAGGCGGAGAACCGACGACGTTTTAAAGAAATATTTATTAATAAAAGGGACAGCAGCTTCTAACGGAGACTGCCGTCAAAGTGAAAGCAAAAGTAAAACAATATGTCCGGGCCCGGTCCTCTCTCTCTCTCCTCTGCCATCGTTCCTCCTCTTATAGTCCAGAGCTCCTTCCGTGGGATTGAAGGCAGGTGCGCGCCACAGGTGTATCTCATCTATGGCGGGCCTCGTTTCGCTCCCACGGCTCTCGGCCATGCCCCCTCGCCACAGTATGTTCTTACTCAGGCAGCAACCCTCTCGGGATGTCATGAATCCCATATTTGTAGGAAATTCACTCTTGGAGCTATGATGTGTCAAAGTTTGTGCCCATGTTATGTCAATGGGATTTTTGGGGGCCAAAAAAACCCCGACCCCTTATAAAAGTCATAGCACACCATTCCCGATAAAACCGGAGGATTTGACCCCACTTTCAGGGGTCTGGGACAAAAACTGCGGGACTAGTTACGCGCCGAAATTTTGTGGAAGAAAAAAAAACGATCATAAGAAAAGTGAACAGTAAGAATGAACTTTGCCTATGGCAAACCCCATTAATAATAAGAATTTTGTCCTCAAGTGTAAATGAGACATTACATGGAAAGAAAGCTGCATTTTGTGGCCAGCAACACCATTTCACAAATATATACACAGTCATTTATCTCACAAACAGTATTATTAGATGTTGCATAAAGTTGATCTCATAACCACACACACTCGCCATGGTTTGCTAGGTAGTCTTTGCAAATAGGAAATGACAATCGTTATTTAAAGCACCAGAGCAAAGAACCACATGCAAACAGGCTTTACTCATTTCACTGCTTATTCTGGAGAGAAAGAAGTCAAATGTATGCAAAGCCCGTCTAAAAGTGAGCGTGGGCACATTTTTAAATCAGCCAACACCTGAACTAGCCATCAGTGTGCACGTTACACACTGCATCATGTGTATAAGCTATAGCATATGGCTATTCAAATACAGTAGTTTGTCATGGGGGCGTTCATAAAAAAGGATCCCAAATGAGGGGCCGGAGAGATATGACTTGCAATATAAGTGATGACACAACAGCATATAAGAGCCCATATGCTGTATTTTGCTCCTTAAGACACCCACGTTGTATTTTTCGACATTAAAATGTTAATATATTGTATTTTGAAACTACATAACATCACTGCATTGAGCAATGTGGCTTTTTTTTACAAACATTCAAATGTATTTCAAAGCACAATAATAGCAGAGCATTGCTTAAGTATGCTTCTTCTACATTCACACACATTCATATGTTGTGTTTTAAACTGCATAACAATTATAGATGCACAGTTATAGATTTTGGTTGTACGATTATTTAGTCTGAAGAATAATCCTGGTTTCACGGTTATCACGATTATTATGAGTTTATTCAATTTAAAACGCTACTTGTTTATAAAATCACAAGCAAGCTGCGTATATTTTAAAGTGTTGTTTATTGCTGCACAGTAACCAAATACAGCACAACATATTAATAGAAAACAAACAATAATCCATTTCTCTCTTTGGACTTGTATAAATAGGTTGAATAATTGAAAAGGCTTTAGATTTAAACACGAGTGATCATTTTACAATGAAAATAAATGACAGAACAACAAATAAATAAATAAATTATATATACAAAATAGCATTTGTCTAATGTTAATTTAAGCTATATATTAGCTAAGTATTTAAATGAACTGTTGTTATTATCTGCGTTCATACATACATAATCATTTGTAATAATTCGTCTAACATATCTTTTGTTTACATTGCACTAAAAGCCACACACAACTCTCACCACTACCAGTGGTGTAAAGTAACTAATTACAAAGACTCAAATGACAGTAATTAAGTAGTTTTTCTCAGGAATTGTACTTTTATAAATGTGTACTTTTACTTTTCCTGGAGTGCATGTTTAGTGCAGTATCTGTACTTTTACTCAACTACTTCCCTTCATCCTGCAGCCACTACTGTATTTTTCTTGTCTATGGGGATTAGAGAAATCAGTCCTGAGATTCCTGTCCAATCAAATCTCACATCCCGTAGAAGGTAAATCTCATCATAATGAACTACCTCAAGACGTGTGCACTTTATAATTGCAGCAAACTGTTTGGAAGTAATAAAAGTGTCCATGAAGATGTTCAAAATCTTTACACACATTGACCCAGAGGCTGTTTAGATGCAGGTCACTGATGAGAAGATGACGGATGTTTACTGTATGATGACCGAATGGCGTTAAACACCCAGCAAGCACAGGACGTCAACATGACGTCTGATTGACGTTGAACCCTGACGTCATGGGGACTTTGCAATTTGTTTGGAAATGAAAATTAGGTTGACGTCAGAACTCAACATCAGGTCAATGTCAATGTCCAATGTTCAACCTAAAACCAACCAAGTATCAACGTCCAATGATGTTACAGCTTGACATTGTGTAAACGTTACCCCTATGACATCAGACGTTGGATTTTAGTTGCCGTACCTGATGAATAAATGTCAGTATTTGACGTCATATATGACGTTGGTTTAAGATGTTGGCTCAACATTGGATTTTGGTCACTTTCTAACAACCTAAAATCAACCAAATATCAACGTCATTTGACGTCATTATTTCACATCAAAATAACGTTGTGCTTAGATGCTGGCTTGACACCTGACATTACAACCTAAATCTAACCTAATATTAACGTCTCATGATGTTGTGTGCCTGCTGGACAATAACTAAATGCACTACAGAATGTTACGTTCACACACAAATGCACAAATTACATGTAAACACATCAGCTTTTGCCAGCATAATACTCACTACTCTTGAGTACTTTTGAAAGGTCCACTTTTTACTCATACTTTGAGTAAAATTTACAGCAGATACTTTTACTCGCACTACATTTTTAGGCAAGTAATGGTACTTTTACTTGAGTATGATTTTTCAGTACTCTTTCCACCACTGACCACTACAGTATGAGAACTTCTACTGTGTGTGCCTGGAGGGCGCGAGTGCGTCGGTCTGCTTGCGAGCTGTGCGCACACCACTCCCAATTTGCACACGCCTCCATTGGAAATAATGAAGTTGCGTGCGGAAAAGACACAATATGTGAACGGCCTCCTGCTATAGTTAAGCTCGCTATAAGCTTGGAACTTTAAACTTTTAACAGTAAAAAATATTGATACATCTATCTATCGCGATAATTTCTTTTACGATAGTGTATCGATAGTCCAACCTCAAGTATTAATTCAAGTTGTGCCAAACTACCTCCTCCTCCGCTCCTGTAAATGTCGTTAACTCGTTGTTAAAAAAAACGCCAAGTAGTACAGTATCAGAAGTAAGCAAGAAAAATATAAAGGTGCCTCCAGTTTTTAGAGCTGACGTGTGGCTGCACTTTGGTTTTAACGTTATACCAGGGAGTACTGAATTAGACAAAAAAAAATGCCATTTGTAAGCTTTGCAATATACATAGTTCTCTGTTTAATCACACTGTGCAGTTCTAATCAATTGGAATTGGAATTTTAATTTGTCTGCCGACTTTATCAAGTTGTCAATGTAATGTGACACACATACTAATACAAACTATTGCAATATATCACAATATTTATTGGATCGCAATATATCGTGACCCATGTATCGTATCGTGAGACCCTTGCCAATACACAGCCCTAGTTAATAGTGAAATCAACTAATCATTGCATTCCTATTAACTAAGGGTGTGGCAAGATCTTGTTGGACGAGATCTCGCGAGATTAAGTCACGACGAGATTTTTCGTTGAGGTGAAAAGTTGTCTCGTGAGTAGATGTTATCATGATGGAGCGTGAGGGTAAAATTAGCATTGAAGATTGGAAGCAGGATTGAATTTAAACCGCAAATCAAGTGCTTTGCACACACCTGGTAAGGCTGGCCTCTGTGTTGCACATGCCACTCGGTTGGGCGGGCGTATGTGACGTAAACGCTTTTTTTTTTTCGGCCAAAGGCTGCTGCGTTATTCATGTCCAAGCAGAGGCTGCAAGTATAGCCACTCAAATTAACCATGGACATCATTACCACGCGATGGAATTTCACTTTAGATGTGCTGAAAGTCATTATTGAAGTGCAATACAGATATGTAAACACTGAAATCAAACTATTAAGCTACCATCGTGTAGGACTTTTAGCCGCATTTGGCGATAGGACAGTCCACACAGCTGTCTGACACAATATTCTCTGCACCTACACACATCTCTGAGCGCGCACACACATACTGAACTGCTGGAGACTCAACACACCCGCCTTCATCATTACCAAACACGTTTATGCTGTACGTGAAAAGCGGACGTCTTCTTTTGCTGGTTCAAGTGACCAAATTCCACACAGAGACTAAAAAAGCTTTCATATGTGTGCTGTAGCACAAGTATTTCAGCATGTTCACGAGAGAGAAAGAGAGCGCACCATCCGCCACGTAACCAACATATACTGTTGCATACGTGCAGAAATCAGGCCATGGACATTACATCAAGACGCCTACTGGTTTAAAAAGGCCTAGATTAAAAGAAAATGGACAAATGAGAAGGTTTTTTGTCATAAACTACAGCAAAAGAACTTGTCAAGAAGAAAATAAAAAATGAAACCATGTGAACTGAATAAATACAGGAATGAAGAAAAAAAAGAGCGCTTTATTATCAGCTGTTAGTCAGCGCCCGCTCTTTATTTTCTGGTCATTGCACCTTTTGCCGTGTGCTGTGTAATTGCAGTCAATCATGTACGAGTCACATTTAAAAGATGATAAATGTAAGCAGGTCATCAAAAAAAATCAGACACTGTCAGAAAATCTGAATTGACCATCAAGACCTGCAATGTAAATACTCTGAAATGCAGGAGAAAAGCCTGTCAGTAGAGTTAGCTTTTTCTATTTAAATATTAACACATATTTTGCAGTGTTTGCATGTTCATTGCATAGAATTAAATTTAAACTAATATAAAACTATTGCATACATTAAATTATGGGAATAATTATGGAAATTGTATACATAAAAATGAAAGTAAACTGATTACAAGTTAATAAAAAAACACCTAAATTGTTTTGCATTTTGTGATAAAAAAATAATAAATTTAAATCTATTTTTCATTCATATATTAGCAAAATATTTGAATTCTAAGATTATTCCATTGATATTCATCATTAAGGATTTCTTTAAAATAGTGTAAAAATCTTGTCTCCTCTTGTTCTCGTGAACCTCGTGTCTCGTCTCGTCTCATGGAGTAGGCATCTCGTCACACCCCTACTATTAACTATATCAGTGCATAGTACAAAAAAACTTTTCTACAAACATATCCAAAAGCTTTCAGCTGCCTGTGCCACTCGTTTAATGTCAGGTGACTCACGCTCTGCGCAGCCTTCAACTGCAGCTCGTGCTGTATTGAACAGACTCACGTCAATTCACAACTATAGCGGCTGGTTTTTGACTGAACTAAATTCATTTTTGATGTCTTGGTCACACTATTTGTAGGGCTGGAACAAATTGCTTTGAGGGCTGCCATTTGCCATTATAGTCCATCTCTGGTGTCTGCTACAGTAAATGAAGAAATGCCGATGCTAAAAATGCCAAACTGAACATCAAATATACATAAAATGTTTATAAAAATAATAAAAATGCTGTAAAAAGCAGCAGTGCACTCTAATAAATGCTGGGTTGTCATGCTCATAAACCAGCGTTGGGTCAAATATGGACAAGCTCAACACTGGCTTGATTTTTTTAATTCTATTACAATTACACTTTTTTAACCCAACAGTTAGGTTTGTCTATATTTAAACCAACAATGGGTTAAAACAACCCAGCATTATTTAAAGTGACAGAACATCTGTTAGAAACAACAAAATCCCACCAATATACTGACACATAAAAATAATAAAAACTCAGTTATGGATATTAGCAAGAGCTAGTTGTGGTGTAAAACCTACAGATGATCTAAATAAAACTCAAATTAGTCCTTCATTTCCCTTTGTCAATACAAAACTGTGTTTTTAACCCACACAGAGAAAGACAAAACTACCCAGCAAGCACACAATGTCATAAATGTTTATAAAATGCTGTAAATGAAAAAAGCAGCAGTGCACTCTAATAAATGCTGGGTTGTCATGCTCATAAACCAGCGTTGGGTCAAATATGGACAAGCTCAACACTGGGTAAATTTTTTCAATTACTGTATATTAAAATTACACTTTTTTTTAACCCAATGGGAGTTTGTCCATAGTTACCCCAACATTGGGTTAAAACAACCTAGCACTATTGTTTTAGAGTGTGAGAACATTTGCTATAATCAACAAAATGCTGAAAATATACTGACACTAAAAATAAATAATAAAATATAAGCAAGAGCTAGTTGTGGTGTAAAACCTACATATGCTATAAATAAACCTCAAATTAGTCTTTCATTTCCCTTTTGGTCATGCAAACTGTGTTTTTTAAACCCACACAGAGAAAGACGAAACTACCCAGCAGTTAATATTAGGTTAAATTCAGGTTGTAATGTCAGGTGACCAAAATTCAACGTCTAGTCAACGTCTAAGGACGTTAGTTTGATCTCAAATAAAGACGTCAAATGATGTTGATATTTGGTTGATTTTAGGTTGTGTTGGAAAGTGACCAAAATCCAACATTGAGCCAACATCTTAAACCAACGTCACATTGACGTCACATTTATTCATCAGGTGCGGCAACCAAAAACCAACATCTGATAGACGTCATAGTGGTAACGTCCACTCAACGTCAAGCTGGAACATCAATAGACGTTGATTTTAGGTTAGACGTTGGACATTGACGTCAGGCTAACGTTGGGTTCTGGTTTTCATTTCCAAACGAGCTGCAACGGTCCTATGATGTTGGTGTACAACATCAATCTGATATCATGCTGACGTCCTGTGCCTGCTGGGAAGGTCTATAAAAGCAGATCTTTCTCTTCAACTGTAGACGTCTAACTCCTCCATTATTGTCCATCTCTGGTGTCTGCTACAGTAAATGAAGAAATGCCGATGCTAAAAATGCCAAACTGAACATCAAATATCATATAATGTTTACAAAAATAATACAAATGCTGTAAAAAGCAGCAGTGCACTCTAGTAAATGCTGGGTTGTCATGCTCATAAACCAGCATTGGGTCAAATATGGACAAGCTCAACATTGGGTTGATTTTTTTCAATTCTATTACAATTACACTTTTTTTAACCCAACCCAACAATGGGTTAAAACAACCCAGCATTATTTAGTGTGACAGAAAATTTGCTATAAACAACAAAACGCCACCAATATACTGACACATAAAATAAATAATAAAAACTCAGTTATGGATATTAGCAAGAGCTAGTTCTGGTGTAAAACCTACAGATGATCTAAATAAACCTCAAATTAGTCTTTCATTTCCCTTTCTGTCAATACAAAACTGTGTTTTTTAACCCACACAGAGATGGACGAAACAACCCAGCAAGCACACAATGTCATAAATGTTTATAAAATGCTGTAAATGAAAAAAGCAGCAGTGCACTCTAATAAATGCTGGGTTGTCATGCTCATAAACCAGCGTTGGGTCAAATATGGACAAACTCAACATTGGGTTATTTTTTTCAATTAAGTTTAAATGACACTTTTTAACCCAATGGTTAAGTTTGTCCATATTTAACCAAGCATTGGGTTAGAACAACCCAGCATTTTTGTTTTAGAGTGAGAGAAGTTTTGCTATTAACAACAAAGCGCCACCAATATACTGACGCAAAAAGATATACGCTAAGGTGATGGATATAAGCAAGAGCTAGTTCTGATGTAAAACCTACATATGCTATAAATAAACCTCAAATTAGTCTTTAAATGTCCCTTTCGGTCCGTGTGAACGGTGTGTTTTTTCCACACACAGAGGACGACGAAACAAATTATGTTAAAAGCAGATCTTTCACACTCTATTTGCGCTTCATAGTGGCCTTAAAAATCACACGTAGGTCTAAACAGAGCCCTTTGTGGTTACACATTACAGATACAAGTGAATCCATCACCGCAGATTCTGACAGAAGTGTGAGGAAAAACACACACACACACACACACACAGCTACATATGGTCATTTACCATCAGTGAAAACAAGAGGAACTTCCCACGATTGCCTCAGAAGTGAAGTGTTAGTGCTCAGCTACATCAGAGTCTAGTGTTAGACGTGAAGAATTAACCAGCATGAGTTTACCGACCAGAGAGCAGTGTGAAGGATGGAGTCCAGCGCAGGTCGCTGGCTTTCTCAATCAGGTGAGAGGACGCGTTTTGACACACAAAACTACTCATTTACAAAATATTGTGGCAAATGCCTTCAAGCTTTTCATCTGCAATAAATCACACTTTATTTTAAAGCAACGCTCCACTTTATTTGTGAACATAGGCTCATTTTACAAGTACCAACATTCAGCTGATCTTTCAGCTTAGCTTAGCATAGACAATTGAATCGGATTAGACCATTAGCATCTGAAAAATTCCTATTTAAAGTTTGACTATTCTGTAGTGTCATCTTGTACTGCTGCAAAATGAAAAATTGCTATTTCATAGGTTGAAATAGATAGGAACTATACTCTCATTCTGGCGTAATAATCAAGAAAATTTGCTGCCGTACCATGACAGATTTTGTCACGATCACCAGCAATCTTAACTCTTTAGATCGCTGGTAAACACACAGTTCACTAACGGACTACAAATAAACCATGTTATGGACTACATATTCAGTCATGCAGCAAGTCTCCTCTGATTAGACTTTTACAGCTGAAGCAGCTCTAGGACTGATTCATAGACTATAAGTGCTGCTTAAACACAAACACTGTTGCTGAGTCTTGCCTACTGTTTATGTGACACTACAACGCTGTTTCCCTTGTCCTGCTGTGCTGTGTTTTTGATCCTCGCCTCGTTTATTTGTTTATTCCTGTCTGCTGCCTGCCTCTGACCATCTGCCTGCCTATTGACTACGATTCTGGATTGCCCTTATATATCTGTTTGCTCCTGTGTTGATCATTGCTTGCCTGACCATTCTAATAAACCTGCATTTGGATCCGCACACCCTTGTTGTCAGCGTCACATCCGTGGTTAGATTTAAAGAAACAGTTCAATTTTTGGAAATAGGCTCATTTTTCAGCTCCTCTAGTGTTAAACAGTCGAGTTTTACCATTTTTTAAGATTCATTCAGTCAATTTTCAGGTTTGCCAGAGCATTTTAGCTTAGCTTAGCATAAATCATTGAATCGGATTAGACCATTAGCAACGCACCCAAAAATAACCCAAGAGCGTTGATCATTTTTCTATTTAAAAGTTTGACTATGCTGTAGTGTCATCTTGTACTTTTGCAAAATGAAAGGTTCCTATGTTATAGGCTGATATGTATAGGAACTATACTCTCATTCTGGCGTAATAATCAAGAAAC
>CAIGQZ010001236.1:9466716-9477567 GCA_903798205.1 Danio tinwini | reverse complement strand
TGTGTGTGTGTGTGTGTGTGTGTGTGTGTGTGTGTGTGTGTGTGTGTTTGTGAATGAGTACACCCCTCACAAATTAATCGTTTTAATTAATATTTCTATAAGATGCTTTATAATAATATATTTGTGCATATATATATTAGATCAGTCAGTACGCAGATCACAGTCATAAAAATTACTACACCCAATGAAAATTGTATAAAAAGGAAAAAAAAGAAAAAGAAAAGAGAAAGAAACGTAAAAAATATATTTTTAAAAAATAGAAAAGTAGCGGATGCTGAATTAATTTAATATCTGGGAGTGATTGTATCTGCAGATCAGTCAATGATGATTTTATTATTTAAATGATGGTCCCCAGAATAATTAAAATCTGAAATAAATGAAAAAATTTGTTACGTTGGTTAAATTTGTAATCTTCTTCCCCTCAACAGTGTAAACGCAAAGGTAGATTCAGTGGGAATGGTCATCCTACCAAAATTACTGCACCTATTTCCAGGCCCGGATTAAGGATTCAGAGGCCCCTGGGCACAATGTATTGTAGGCCCCTATAGTTGAATTAAAAAGATTATTATAATATTTTTTAAATAAAATGAATCTATAATGTATCGTCCGCATTTTTTAATAAATGATATACAGTACATATTTCTAGTCTACAAAGATTTAACTTATTTTTAAAAGCATTTAAAGCATACTTTGTAAAAAAAATTAATAAAATACAAATACAACTAGTGAAAATGAATGAATTTTAATATACTTAAGTTTACTGAAGCAGTGCTAAAATTTAATATTTAAGGGTATTTTTAATGTATAACTTTTATAGACTTATAATGCATATGATTTGGATATAACCCCTCTCCAATCCAGTTCTATGAATTTGAGTCCTCCATAATACGCACACTTATTAATGATTCCTACTTGTCTTCCTACTTGGGTTCATAATCAATCGCGTCAAAGCCATGCGCTAACATAGGTGCGCTATTTGCTCTTAGCTTAACTATTCACTCCAAAATCTGCATTTGTACCCCCCTCGCAGGGGCCCCAAGCGCGCACGGGCCCATGGGCCTGTGCCCATTATCCCCATTGTTTAATCCGGCCCTGCCTATTTCAAACACTTCCAGTGGAAATATCAAATCAACTATTTAGCAACTGGAAGGGCAACACGGTGGTGCAGTGGATAACATATACTGGATAAGTTGGCGGTTCATTGCACTGTGGTGACCCCAGATTAAAAAAAGGGACTAAGCTGAAAAGAAAATGAATGTTTTCAAATTATTTATTTGTTTAACGATGGATAAACGGGTAAACGATCATTTTCAAATCTAAATAATTCTAATTCAAGCAACAACAAAAAAAACTTTCAAGGAGCAAACAGAAGTGTTATTATTAGGTCCTGCTGCTACGAACGATTCAAATAAAACTCAGCTAGGATTGCTAAATGACAATCTGCACAATCATGCCAAGAACCTCGGAGTTATCTTTGATCCACTCTTGCAGTTTGACAAACATGCAAATGCAGTTGTGAAGAGCAGCTTTTTCCAGCTTGGATTGGTGCCAAAAGTTAAACCATTTCTTTCTAAAAAAAGATTTAGAAATTGTAACTCATGCTTTATTCTCCTCTCGGTTAGACTACTGCAGCTCTTTGTACATTGGTCTACCTCAGTCAACACTCTCGGTTACAGTTGGTCCAGAATGCAGCCGTCAGATTAATAACAGGAACTAAGAAAAGAGATCACATCTCACCTGTCCTTGCCTCATTGCACTGGCTTCCTATCAAATTTAGAGTTGATTTTAAAATCCTTCTTTTCATTTATAAAGCATTGAACAATTCTGCCCCGGCCTATTAGGCCATATACAGCTTGTAGACCATTAAGATCCCATGACCAATTTATTTATGTCCGTCCCTCGGTCTCGAGCTTTCTGTGATGCGGCCCCAAGGCTCTGGAACAATCTCCCTCTGAATGTCAGGATTTCTCCTTCATTGGATGCTTTTAAATCTAATTTAAAGACTTATTTATACTCTCTTGCCTTTGAGTGATGCATGCATGTTATTTCTTATCTGTATTTTAGTATTACATATATACAATATATATATATATATTTTTAAAATATAAACCAGTTTTAATTTATTTTATTTTATTGTAAAGCACTTTGGATCAACTGCGGTTGTGAAAAATTGTGCTCTATAAATAAAGTTTGCCTTGCCAAACATTTAGTCTTTAAAGAGAAAGACATTCTGACTGATTGGCTGCTGTCATTTTTTTCTCTCTCGTCCCGACTTACTTTATTTTCAGCTCTGGTTTCACCTTTAGGCCGCTCCAGCCAATAGCAGAACAACAACTACTGGGAAGATGGGGCTAAAGATAGCACAGCCCCATCTGATTGGTCAAATTAAGATAAACAACCAATGCATAAAAGAAATGTAACTTATCACACATGCCTGCGATACGTATATTGCATATAATATTATCACAATAATTTAGCAATATATTGTGCAGCCCTATATCCCAAAGTTAATTGAACTGTGTAACCTGTATATGTACAGTAGTGTAAAAGACATCTGCTGAATGCACAAAATAATGCTCATGTACCTTTATTTCAGGATGGCTCTTTTCTGCTGAGGAAGAGCTCTGGAGTAGACGCGCAGCAGCCGTACACACTAGTGGTGTTTTACAACAGTCGAGTGTACAACATCCCTGTCCGATACATCGCTTCCACCAAACAGTACGCTCTGGGGAAAGAAAAACAAGGAGAGGAGGTAAAGTACATTTAATTCAAATTAAACATTCCCATAAAGAGCCTCTATTATTCATTATAAAAGGTCATATTTTGGTTTTGGGGGTCTCCAACAAAAGGCTAATATGCATGCAGGATAGGCTTGTGCAATTTGGGGAAAATATCTGCGATTTTTTGACAGATATTGTGATTGAGATTTGATTTGCGATTTAATTTTCAGCTCAATTATCTGTATCATAGCTTCTTACTGCTAAAATGGCGTGAGTGTTAGTTTAAAAAAAGAAACTGAAAAGACTTATGCAGAGTTCAGACTGCATGACTTTCAAAGTAGTCGAGTCACGTATAATTTCACACTGCATGACTATCTGGGCTAGCGTTCTGTCGGTGCTGTGTTTACACTGTAGGATGGAGCGGCGATAGGAGAGTTCACATTGCATGACTTTAAAATAGGAAGAATCACAGACAACTTCGTCCAAACTACGTCTCACAACCAAACAAATGCAAGAAGTGACATGGAAACAATGTGAGGTTACGTGATATATATTTCGTTATTAACTACATAATGGAAAAAAAGGCTTTAGAAACTTGTGTTGCTCACCTGGTTTTTAAAGAGAATTAACAAATCACTCCTCAACACTTTTTTTACTTTTCGACCTGGTTGTGATATTGATCAGACGACACGTCAAACAGACACAGTGCTCCTGCCAAATTTACACTAGTTTTTACTTTATTTCTTGGGTCCAAATCAACTGAAAATGAGCGCTTTTAGCTTCTCCCCCAGCCTCCAGCTGGCCTGCAGGTACCCTACTAGTGAATGCTGCTCTCTCATTGGCTGTAGGTGATCGCGGATGTTATTTTCAATCATAGTTTAGCTCCAACTTCCTTCAACACACCTCCCTGGAAGTTTCTAGTATACCTAGACAGAGCTTGATTAGCTGGTTCAGGAAAATATGCAGGACACCGACCCTTCAGGACTGAGTATGGACACCATAGCTGTAAACGGAAGCTCTAAGCATCCTACTGAAAGACGCTGCTCGCTATGGCACTCTCCATGCAGCAATGAAGAAAAAGGTCTATAATATGCATTATGCACAGTGGTGCACAGCAAAAATTCCAGTGTTAAAAATACAGTGTGATTTTTTTGGTGTTGTTCAGTGTTAAAAACCAGAGTACATTTTAATCCACGTGTGTGAAAGAGCGTAAGAGTGTTAAACTTTTAACCCAATATGCAGTGTATTTCCCACTAGTGATGGGAAGTCCAGTGATCAAACCAGTATATTTTACTTAAACTTGAAACATGTCTTGTTGCATTTTAAAATGCAAAGAGCTGAATGTATTGAAATTTCTGAAAAGATTAATAAACATTTAATAAATTAAAACTATTTTCAACATATTTGATCACTGTTATCGGTCACACACACCAATTGATAATATAGGAAAAAAAGTAATATTTACACTTTGAAGGGTAACACACACAGTTCGATGTAAGAATAAACTCTTACTGTGTTAAAATGAACTCTCTGAGTAATGTACATATTTCACACTTTAGGAAGTGTTATTTTAACTCTAAAATGGGGGGAGTCATATGTACACCCAAAGAGTGTCAAGTTAAACTCAAATTGAGTTAAATGTACATTGATTTTTTTGCTGTGTGTCAAAAAGTGTCTTTCATTATTGATTTCCAGTTGTGAGAAAAGAAAAAAGCACAAATTTTGGTAAACAATTACTTTTTTCACAGGTAATTGTGACTTAAGTGTCCAAAAACACAGACACATGAAAAACAATATACAGGGCTCTGGAGTGCGACCAATTTGGTCGTATGTGTGACTTAATTTTTTTTTAATGGTGCAACAAAAAAAGGTCTGAAGTTGCACCAGTGCGATTAGCCATTCGAAGGCTGAAAAATATAATTATATATATTTTTTAAAAAGTCTCTGACTGTGGCTCCGACACAAAACAGGGATGCTAATGTTGGTAAATTTTTCTAACCGACAACCGTGTTATCCATATGTTAACTATTAATCAGAATAATATTAAATGATCATTTAATAAAAAAAATTGATTGATATGTCTATTTTGTGTCTGACATAATAAATATTGCATTTTTAAATATTGATTTATTCTGTGCGAACAACAGAATTTTAATGCATCTGCAGCGTTCCAACAACAGAATATAACTAAATACTAATTAAATTACAAATTTAGATTAGGCTACATTAGTTTTTTTAATAACCCTTTTTAATCATCAAACCGATCGCTCCACGGAAAATACGATTTTAAATTAATGCTCAGCTGTAATTCTTATATCACAATGTCTGTCAACATATTTAAAGGTGCAGTATGTAAGTTTGACACCCAGTGGTTGAACTCCTGGATCAAAACAACTGCAAGTGCGGGTTGCCAGATTGACGACCAACAGCAAGACTATCGAGCCTAAAGGCTAATTTAAACAGTGTACTAAATAAAAGCAATGGCACGCTATATTATATATATATATATATATATATATATATATATATATATATATATATTATCAGCAACAGTAGCAAAGATGATATTTCATATTTAATACTTTTCTTTCTTCAGCTGGTTCTTTCTTGATTGCTTTTTTTATTAACATTACAGGTTCTAAGTTCTGTTTGTTAAAGCAATGTTTTTTGCAGTAATATTTTATATAAATGAAAAGCAAATGACATTTGTCTCCTCACTATTTTGCTCATCCGAAAAATGGTCCAATCCGTGACTAAAAAACTGTGGTGTGATTCGAACTGCAGATTTCTGATCCGTTACACCACTAATAATTGTTGCTTTGTTTTGTTTTTTTTACTTGTAATGGCTCAGTATCTTTTGTAATTTAACTTTAATTTCAGTCACCTTGTATACGCGTGTGAAATATAATGCGTGCATAACCGCATAAAAAGACGAAAAAGCTCTAAAAATGCTTTGAAAGCGAATTACACCTAAGAGAGATTACTTTAATGCTTTATTTTTAATCATTCCAAGTTTATGGGGAGGGGGGGGGGGGGAAGTGGAAATACAACACAGCCAGGAACCATGTTTTTAACAGCTCCAGAGGTGTAGTTGCAAGCGCACAAGTTTGCGACGCAGTTTGCGAATGATTGTTGAAACAATGGTTTTGGGAATTGGCAAATCAACGAACTATGTTTGTAACGATGGAACTTGTGAGCTTAGTTGGCTAACGATGGTTTTGGGAAACGCACCCTAGGTTGTGAATTATATTTTTCCACACTATAGGCTAGCCTATGTCGTGCAACAGGTAACAGTTTTGCTTTTGACATAGATATCCAGTCAAAGCACCACGCATCATGGATATATTAGCTAAATATTATTATTATTATTATTATTATTATACATTAGTGGACATAATGCACTTTTTTAAACAAGCAGATTTTTTTTCTTTCTCTGCATGTGTGTGAAAGAGAAATGAGCAGAAAAAATGAACAGACGATAAATAATATGCGACTCACTATGCGTGCGGATATGCCCATTTATTCATAACTGCCACTAGTTCTGAGTGCATGAGAGTGTTGTTGCATGACATTGTGTTGGTCAGTTAAATAGAATAGTAATTTAGCCTAAATAAAATTTAAGTGAAATATTCACCGTTTAAGAGAAGCCTATATTATCTGAAAGAAGGATATTCCTGCTCACAGTTTGACAGACAAGTTGACAAACCAGTGCTGATGGCCTCTGTGCTGCCTGGAGCCACGTCATAAACTCAACAAATAGGCTATATAGGCTTATATAATATACATTTTTAAATAGCCTATGTAGCCTAATCTAAGAATCAAACAAATCCAAAGTTTTTCTTGATGTTTGCATAATGATAGCTTTGCACCAAACTGAGGCTTTCATTTTACAGCTTATAAAACATGTATGCAAATTAATGCAATATCATATGTAAACAACTAAATTGTTATATGCCATGTAGTAGTCTATACTTTACAAAAAGTCAACAAATGAGCCTTAAAGCTCATTGTCATTGTCTTCCATTACACGCAGTGCATGCGCATGAACCGCGAGTGAGACAGAGGAAATAAGTCATAATCATAATTAAGACAATCTTTAAACTAATGACTTCCATTTAAAATGTTGACAGAGGTTTTGCAATATAATACTAACAGCAGAGCATCAATTAAATGCATATTTTCCGTGAAGCGATCTATTTGAGGTAGCCTAATATTTTTATTTGACGGAAAAAAAAAAAAACATGGTTGGACAAACAGCCTATGGCAGCTCTTAAAAAGGATTCATTCAGTGTTTTCGTTTTGTAATCTAAATTGGTCCTTTATGTGAAAAATTTAGAGCAGGATTTACTTCATTCCTTTTTTTATCCTGTTTTTCGATGCTGCTGAAAACACTGCAGGTGCGTGAAGATGCTCTGTTATGTTCTATATGCTGTTCGCATGTTAAAATAAATCAGTATTTTAAAATGCAATATTTAATGTGTCACACAATATAGACACGTCAAATTTTTTTATTAAATAAAATTTTAATATTGATCTGTTAACGGTTAATATTCGGTTAAAGAGCGGCGTTAATATGATTATATTATTCTTAAATTTTAATTCAACTATAGGGGTGCGGCAGGGAAGGGGGCCAAACAAAACAATGTGCCCATAGACGTAAAGTTGGTTTTATATTCAGATATTCAGACATTCTCCTTAATAATATAACTTCAGAAATATATTATTTGCAAATTCTAAATAGCAAAATCATATAAGCAGCCAACAGCATAGTTCACAGTCAATTAGATAGTGGTAATGTTGTTTTGAAGTCATACTTGCATGCTAATTCCGATCGAATATTCAAAGTAACATGGTAAACAATATAGAGACTTGTAAATGAACTACCACAACATTTTAATGTGTTACGCTGTAGTAGCATTTGGGTTTGACAGACAACATGAGGGAGAAATGAGGTGAAAGTTGTCATCTGTCAGTCACTAAACTCTGAACTGTCTGTCTGTGAAGCGTTTCAGCAGCGTGTGTGACATTATTGAGAACCATCAGAGGAATCCTCTGGTCCTGGTGGATTCCCTGAGCAACACCAAAGACTCCACCAAACTCAGACACGCAGTGAAGCCTCGACGCGAGGACACTTTCTGACAAATATAACGGAGCAAGTTGAAGCAAGTTTCACGTCTTACCTTAATAGACGGCGGAGGAACATTTGAGAGGTGCTGCTACCGATACTGCTGGAAACGGACTGTTCTTATAGTCGAAAACAGAAGCGAGAGGAATTAATTGAATATGCTGAGGACAGAAACAGCAGCACCTGCAGCGCAACCGTGAAAAATGTCCGTGTTGCGCATGATTGAAATATATGAGACATTATTTAAAAAAAATAAAAGAAAGAAAGAGATATGTAAAGACATAATTGCATATCTGGTTGTTAAAAATATTGTTTAGCTATGCAGACGAACCTAGAATATGTACACACTACGCAAATTGCATGCTAAACATGTATAGGCTACGTACGTGTCCTCCCATAGAAAACATTCATTCATTCATTTATTCATTTTCCTTCGGCTTACTCCCTCATTTCCATAGAAAATATATTTATTAAATTATAAAAAGTTACATATTTATAAACTAAATTCGGTATATTTGTTAAAAGTATTTTCTACACACTGTTATGTAGTTGAATGCAGAATAAATATGTAAATAAACATATTGCACGTTTCAACATAGAAAATGAAATAGTGTAATGCAGTAAAGTGATATTAGAAGACCACATTTAAAAAATCTGATATGTATATAGTGATGCAAATCACATAGAGAAATCTGAAAGGCTATAAGGCAATATATGCAAATCAGATGACATACAAGCTCATGTTTGGATTTTAGAGATATGCAAATGTCATTTATTCAACATATGTTTCAAAATATTGCAAAAAAATGTCCATTGATAACAATATTTTAGCCATTATAGCCATAAAAATATGTAATGTTCAAATAAATTTGCTATTTTTTTTATGGATGGCCATACATCAGATTTCCAAACAGGCAAATTCAGTATATATTACTATTTTATTTGAATGTTTATAGCTTATAATGTTTGAAACCACTTTTTCAACACTTTTTATGAGTAGAAAATGCTTAACATGCTATTCAGGGTGTTTTATTTATCTTCTGGGTTCATTTGCATATCTGTATAAAGAAACTCTCTTTTTTTAACTGTATGCCAATGTATTTTGGCCTTTATAAATAACATTCTTAAAGCATTAAGTCACATTAAGCATTTTTCAGGCTATGGGTTTTTTGTGGTTGTAAACTATTCAGAAAAGTACAGAAAATGTTATATTAATCAACATATGCAAATATGGTACAGCTGTACAGTTCATATATTGTTCATTTATTGTTGTATGTTGTATTGAACATAATGCTTTACCTTACATAAGGTGTGTGGAGATAAAATAAATATGAAATATATGTTAAAGCTATTGTGTTGTGTATTATATTAATTAATAATTTGCTTTCGGGCGACGCGGTGGATCAGTGGGTAGCACGTTCGCCTAACAACAAGAAGGTCGCTGGTTCAAGTGATGGCATCCGCTGCATAAAACTTATGCTGGATAAGTTGGCGGTTCATTCCACTGTGGCGACCCCAGATTAATTAAGGGACTAAGCCGAAAAGAAAATGAATGAATGAGTAATTTGCTTTCCATTGTACTACCCTAGATATAAAAAAAACTATTGTCACATGGGTCTGAAGGACTTTTATCTCATCAAAGTGGATCAAATGCAAATATTTTGAAGTATGCAGGCTATTTTGACTATATAGTACATAATGACTGAATTTGTGCACTCTTAACATCAGTTCGTCAGTAACTTACTAATCAATTACAGCAAAAAGACTGCATTTACACTTACAGCACCATTTATCTAGCAGTATATGTATTTACAGAATGGTACGTATACCTTTACTGTACTTTTCAAAATGCAACTTTAAATACACTAACATACAGCATAACTGTCCTACAGTAAAATACAGTTCATATTACAGTTAAATACTGTGTCATTTACAAATGTTAAGAGTGTGTAATAAAAGGTCTAAGAGTCAAAAACGAATCACCCATATTCATTCATTCAGTGTAAAGACAGGCTACATGTCAGAACAAGAGTTAGTTAATAAAGAATTAAAAGTATATTTAAAGATTATAGTTAGTTTGACCTGTGTATTCATTTATTTTCATTTGGAATACATACACACACATACACACACATATACACACACACACATATATATACATTACTTGTTGTTTTATTTATCAGTTTGACCCCAGTATCATTCAACTCATTTATTTTATTTGGAATATATACACACACACACATACATAAATATGTACAAAAACACACACACACACACACACACACACACATTACTTATTATTTTATTTATCAGTTTGACCCCAGTAAACACATTTATTTTCATTTGGAAAATATACACACAAATACATGCACAAACATATACACACATATATACATTATTTTGTCATTCATTTTCTTTTCAGGTTAGTCCCTTTATTAATCCGTGGTCGCCACAGCGGAATGAACCGCCAACTTTTCCATCATATGTTTCACGGAGCGGATGCCCTTCCATTCACAACCCAACACTGGGAAACATCCATACACTCTTGCATTCACTCTCATACACTACAGCCAATTTAGTTCATCAATTCCCCTATAGCACATGTCTTTGGACTTGTGGGGGAAACCGGAGCACCCAGAGGAAACCCATGCAAACTTTACATGAAATGCTAACTGACCCAAAGGGGGGTTCGAACCAGTGACCTTCCTGCTGTGAGGCGATCATGCTACCCACTGCACCACCACAATGCCCTATTTATACAATTAGTTTGACTTTATTTTCATTTGGAAAATATGCACACACATACATACAAACATACACAAATACACACACACACACACACCTGTCCAACTGCTCGTTAACGCAAATTTCTAATCCACCAATCACATGGCAGCAACTCACAGCAAAATGCATTTGTGTTAAGACCATGAAGGCAAAAGGGGGTACTAGTAAGGTGTACCTAATAAATTAGCCAGTGAGTGTGAATATATATATATATATATATAT
>CAIGQZ010001236.1:9435046-9461716 GCA_903798205.1 Danio tinwini | reverse complement strand
AGTTTCAAGCTGAATATTTCTTTAACGCTTCTATTTGGCCATTCCCTTCTATAGTGATAATTGGTGATGAGATTAGTGGAAAGTAATGCATTGCAATTAAACTCTGAAAGCGCACGGAGAGTTTTACGAGACAAAACCACACGCTGGATCGCAGTTTTGTGTTTGTGCACGACTTTCATGATGTTGGTCACTTCGGGGATATCAGAATCTGGATGGTTGAGGACTATAACGGGTTGGTTTTCAGCAGGGATTCTGAGGGATTGTGTGGAATTGAAAGGAATCAGTCGAAGGGTTGTCGGAGTGTCTCGAGACGCTGGTTCCCAATGGAGAACGGATGGCTTTTGGGATTTACTGGCGGGTTGTTGTTGGGAGTCTGTTGAGGATTTTTCTCCCATGCGCTTTCTGTTTAGTGATGAAATGGAGCTAGTGGCTGATTCAGGAACAGTTGAGGACGAGTCTGAATCCTCAGAGAAGATGATGCTGGTGTTTTCTGGCTCACGTCGCTGGATCGTTCCTGATCAAAACATGAGCAGAAGAGTATATGAACGTATATACAGTTGAAGTCAGAATTATTAACATTTCTCAAATATTTCCCAAATGATGTTTAACAGATTCAGGCATTTTTTACAGTAATTTCAAGAGTTCACGCTTAGCTCATGATTTATCACATACAGTAGCTTGTTTGGAGTGCTGTCCTGGGAGAGAGCCCTGAGCTCAAGGGCTCCTCGGGTCCAGGGCTCCCCCTTTTCACATGGCGAGGAAAAAAATTGAGCTCAGGTCAATCTCAAACTCCTCCGCTACTGAGGCCAAGGTAAACTTCTTGAGAGTAAGACATTAGAAAGAAAATGTAGGCTTATTTTATCTATAATATAGAGCATGTTTGGACGGTGGGAGGAAACTGGGGAACTCGAGGGAAACCTATGTGGACACGGGGAGAACATGCAAACTCCGCACAGAAATACCAGATGGCCCAGCAAGGACCTGACGCCATTGGTATTCTTGCTGTGAGCAACAGTGCTAGTCACTGGGCCACCGTGCCGCCCATTCTGGATAAAGGTGGAAGGAGGAGGGGGGTTTCTTCCAAATGAAGATAGTTGTAGAAGGGAAATGAGGATATATATATAGCGACTTGGGATCCTTTGATTGGAAGATCATGATTAGCTAATGTGGGCCAGCTGGGTCAATCAAATGCTCCTCTCGAAATTAGTTTAATATTAAACTTCACTTGTATAACATTTGAAGAGTTCAGAAGCAAAACCCTCTAAATCCATCAGACCTCTTTTCTTGTAAATGATCATTTTCTATCAGGCTCCTCTGATTAGGTTCAGAAGCTTAATTTTATATGGTATGATAAGGTTATTAGCTAGTAAATAAATTAACTTTTTCTCAAAAATATCACTTCAGACAATTCTTTGGTTTTTAAATCCAATTAAATCAGCTAAATCCACTTGTGCTTTTTTTGCAAAAACCTCTAAATCCACCTATTGAGACAAGACAGTGTAAGGCCCAATCCCAATTCTATTTTTGTACCCCTACTCCTTCCCCTTACAACCGAGGGTTAAAAACTTCAAAACCTACCCCTAATAATTGGGACAGCACTACACACCTGCACACATCATATGTCATCGTGATCTCTTGCTTCATATGAGATCAGACGATGGCGACTGCTGTAGTTATTCCAGTTGTGTTATTGTTTGGTATTTATCTTCAGGAAATCACTGAAGGCAGATATTATGCTATCATGATGATATAATGTGGCAATAAGATCATAACTGTACTGTGCATTTACACCGTGGCCATATTCATGTGTGTAAACACACCAAAAACAACATTAACATTATAGCAGACACTGTAAAAAGCTCATTCTCAGCCACTAGACTCTTCTGACAGGGTATTCGAGTGTCATCGAGTGTCAGAAAGTTGTATAACTGCTGTACAGGAGTTATTATTAGGGATTATAGATCGCCAACTTTAGCGTTTTTTTTATGAATATATTAAAACATGTGTTTGTTTGTTTGTTTGTCGTAAAAATTCGTAATAAATGACAAAAAATACTAATTTGTGGATCTCCTTCCGGTTTCAGCAATACTGCCGTTGTGGCAGGTGTATTCTGGGAAATTTCTCACCCCTTTGTTTCAAGTGTGCTCCTGAAAAATCTTTGTTCGAAGGGGTGTATACCCCTTGCCCTTAGCCCTATGCCTTCAAGATAAAGAGAATTGGGACACCACTACCCCTTGACGTGAACGTGCAAAACGAGGGGTAGGGGTAAAGACCGATTTATACTTCTGCGTCAAGCACACACGTATGCTACGGCCCAGCCTACGCGTGGACACATAGCCCCTCGCCGTAACCATCGGCGACGTTGATGCACACCTTTTAAAAAATGTAAAGCGTATGCGTAGCACAAGCTCTGTGATTGGTCGGCTTGGTAGCGCTGACGAGTGTGGACGGAGGTGAGAGCCGCCCGCCTGATGCAGCGAGTGTTTACAAGTGTGGAGTCCCGTGAAGGAGCTCCGGATGGACACTGTTGTTTTGTGTTTACCTTATGATTAAAGTTGTTGCACGTCCGCCGGTTCCCGCCTCAAAATGAGCGAATTTGAGCCACTTGTACATCAAAGAAGTGTTCAAAACAAAACAGCGAAGAAACTCGACACAGAGAAACATAAACACCTACTGCCAGCTAGCGTTTCGGAAGTGTACTGCAGAGAAACAGAAACAGCACGCTATAAATGCACGTATAAATGCACAGCTACGCGCAAGGCTTGCGCCGTGGGTTACGGCGATCACTTGACGCCAAAGTATAAACCAGAAATAAAACTTTTATTTCTGAATGCGCTGACACTGTGATTCAGATGATTTAAAGCAAAAATATTTGTAAACATGTAGCACGTGCCTAAAGCATTCACTCAATGTCACTAGCTCATTTTTGGCGGAAGTGGTGTTTAGCGGCTTTTGCATCTGAACTCTATTTTTTTGGTTTATTTCGGCTAGAATAAAAGCAGTTTTTAGTTTTTAAAACCATTTTAAGCAATATTTGTTTTAGATTGTCGACAGAAAAAACCCCTGTTATACAATAGGTGCGTTCGACTTGAACCACGGCTGCAACCGGCATTCAACGAGATTAGCCGAGTGCAGATGGGGGCAGAGCTAAAAACGAGGCTGTCAGGTCGGACACCTCGGAGCTCGTAGTTTGCTGCATGACGACAGATCACATAGCGAGATCAATGATTTATTAATCCAATAATTATTTTTATTTATTAATCCAATCGCATTAATCCAAACAGCTTGAACAAAAGGACATTCACAAAATAAGTGAGCTTCACTTTCAGGACATTTCACAGAAAGATCAAGATCATCAATGTTACTTTTTAATTTCTGTATAAACGGATTGACAGGATAATATTATTTTATAAATATATCAATTATTTTAGAACTATTTTATAGAATAATGATCTCAATTTGTTAAGAACACATTATAGGGGTGGCATGATCAATGATGACTATTATACTACAAGTCTGTAAGACTTATTTGAGCTGATATTTGGTTATTCACTAAAAATATAGGGCCTGTATGAAAATGGTAAAAAATAAACCTATGCAAACACAACTATTCAACAAGAAGATGATTTGGCCTACAGCAGTAAAATATTTTATAAGTCTTTTAATATAAGTCTTTTAATAAGCATGATGTGTACAAGATGGAGAGGGTATAAAAAGTTAATTGTTTGTACGGAATTTTGTGAGACGGAAGTTGTCCAATAATAAACCCGAAACACACGTGGTTGTTGTCATGCGGTGAACTCAGCCAATCGTGTAATATCGATGTCGTCATCGCAGCTCCTGCAGTCGCTCTTCAGATGCTGCATTAGCGGAGTCTGCCATCTGATCTCTACGGTGGCTGGGAAGTGCAAAACAATATTACAAAATGTGAAACACTTTTACAAAGCTCGGGACAAATTTACATTTTGAAAAACATTTTTACCTATCGTAAAACACACTGACATAGAAAAAACTATTTCACCAAGGACCAAACAAATTTACATTTTAGAAAAAAATTAACAAGACGCAAAACACTTTTACCAGTCCCCAAACAAATTTACAATGACAGATTCTTTACGGAAAGGGAATGTACCACACACCGGGAGTGACGCGGGGAAAAGCGTTGTTGTCATTGGTGCGGAGCGCGGTAAATTCGTGTTGTGGAGTAAATGGCGTAAATAAAGTTTATGGTAACAGAATGTGGACTGCGGTCGAGGGATGTTTTGCCCGTTTTTTGAGGCAAACACATGAGCAGCGGTTTTGCTTTTTATGTGGTCGGTGTTTGCAGTTTATAAAGGACCGGACCAGACGGAAACACTAGACATACTGCATCAATGTGTTCAATATTTTAACAAGGGACACTTAAACGCTGTAATCTTGCACATGATGTCAAGTGTACATGGTGTAAACATCTGCTTGAGGACTCTTAAAAGTAAACTGAACGGTGTTACAGTTTAACTGGTGACCGTGTTAACTGGTAACCCTTTCCAGATGTAAACTATTTACGTTTGCCGATTGGCAGATTCGTCACTTTTTCACAGTAACAAAACATGTTCATACCAAATAAATATTCGTATTACTTGGTGTCAGTGTTATTGTAAACATTATTGATTTTAATATTTGTGTGGCAGAACAGTATATAACCGAAATAATGTAAATAAATGATTATAATTGACATGTCATCAACGGGATTCGAACCCAAGACAAAAGGTTCAGCATGAGTCTCAATAGACCTGTCTAACTGAGCTGTTCAGGACTAGATGTTAAAGCTGGTTTTGATATCTTTATCAGTCAACATATGCTGTGCTTTGATTGACTCCATGTACTTGCAAACGCAATGTTACATTACATTACAATGTTAAATTACATGTTTCTACAAACCCTCACGCTGATATTTTCTCAGTATAGCTCTAAATGACAAAACGATGTTTTATCGCACTTGGTCAAACCATGATTTTTATAGTTGTGGACTCATGTTGACCTGTGTCTACAAAGTCACGCGAGCTGATATTTTCCGGTGTGCGGTACATGCCGCGTCACTCCCGGTGTGTGGTACATTCCCTTTCCGTAAAGAATCTGTCATTGTAAATTTGTTTCGGGACTGGTAAAAGCGTTTTGCGTCTTGTTAATTTTTTTCAAAATGTAAATTTGTCCCGAGCTTTGTAAAAGTGTTTCACTTTTGTAATATTGTTTTGCACTTCCCGGCCACCATAGAGCGATGTCACAGTACTTTGATGCCACATGTGACAGTCATGTGGCATCAGCGCAGTGTCAAGCTTGACAAAATTTGTAACCGGCATGCACCGCTTTAAGCATGAAGTCGAACGCACCTATGACTTGCCTAATTACCCTAACTTGTCTAATTAACCTAATTAAGCCTTTAAATGTCACTTTAAGCTGAATACTAATATCTTGAAAAATATCTAGTCAAATATTATGTGTTGTCATCAGGGGCGTAGATTTAGCATGGACTGTGTCCCCACCAATATCCATCAACTATTGAAATGTCCCTACCAATGATTAAATTCACTTAAAAAAATTATAATAAATAATAATAATAATAATAAATAAATAAATAAATAAATAAAATAAAAGCTCTGTCAATATCAACATGCCGAAAGGTTAAATCTCATCTCTTCGAGTCACACTACCCCCCCAAACACTTATGAACATTGTGTTTGAGGCTGTAGGGTTTGAGGCTGTAGTGTTTGAGGCTGTAGCAGTTCAGATACAAGCAGCGCCAAAACAACTGCGCAGGAGAATTCCCACGCAGGAATAAAGTGTGTGAGGTGCGTAACACGAGTGAGGATGGCGGCCGCAAAAAAAAAGGTGGACATAAGGAGCTTTTTTCAAGGAAAAGTGTAAGTCAAGCACATAAACTCAAGTTCGCTACAGAATGAGTGCATCATAATAATGCTGCTCGTGTTTTTCCCCGCTTTAATGCACAATCTATCGTTACAGCAGGCTGGAAGTCTGCATAATAGGCCCTGAAAACTAACTGCAGAACAAACAGCTACATGTTAAAGCATATGAGCCCCGCCAGTTCTCCTAATCTGTCAGAGGAGCATGTCCAATGTCGGTTGAAAAAAAATGGTCAGAACTACAGCCTGTGCTCCATCTTTTATATACCTATACACTACAGGGAGTGCAGAATTATTAGGCAAATGAGTATTTTGACCACATCATCCTCTTTATGCATGTTGTCTTATTCCAAGCTGTATAGGCTCAAAAGCCTACTACTAATTAAGCATATTAGGAGATGTGCATCTCTGTAATGAGAAGGGGTGTGGTCTAATGACATCAACACCCTATATCAGGTGTGCATAATTATTAGGCAACAGGCTCCGAAAAGTCAAAAATAGTGAGATATCTTGCAGAGGGATGCAGCACTCTTAAAATTGCCAAGCTTCTGAAGCGTGATCATCGAACAATCAAGCGTTTCATTCAAAATAGTCAACAGGGTCGCAAGAAGCGTGTGGAAAAACCAAGGCGCAAAATAACTGCCCATGAACTGAGAAAAGTCAAGCGTGCAGCTGCCAAGATGCCACTTGCCACCAGTTTTGCCATATTTCAGAGCTGCAACATCACTGGAGTGCCCAAAAGCACAAGGTGTGCAATACTCAGAGACATGGCCAAGGTAAGAAAGGCTGAAAAACGACCACCACTGAATAAGACACACAAGCTGAAACGTCAAGACTGGGCCAAGAAATATCTCAAGACTGATTTTTCTAAGGTTTTATGGACTGATGAAATGAGAGTGAGTCTTGATGGGCCAGATGGATGGGCCCGTGGCTGGATCTGTAAAGGGCAGAGAGCTCCAGTCCGACTCAGACGCCAGCAAGGTGGAGGTGGAGTACTGGTTTGGGCTGGTATCATCAAAGATGAGCTTTTGGGGCCTTTTCGGGTTGAGGATGGAGTCAAGCTCAACTCCCAGTCCTACTGCCAGTTTCTGGAAGACCCCTTCTTCAAGCAGTGGTACAGGAAGAAGTCTGCATCCTTCAAGAAAAACATGATTTTCATGCAGGACAATGCTCCATCACACGCGTCCAAGTACTCCACAGCGTGGCTGGCAAGAAAGGGTCTAAAAGAAGAAAAACTAATGACATGGCCTCCTTGTTTACCTGATCTGAACCCCATAGAGAACCTGTGGTCCATCATCAAATGTGAGATTTACAAAGAGGGAAAACAGTACACCTCTCTGAACAGTGTCTGGGAGGCTGTGGTTGCTGCTGCACACAATGTTGATGGTGAACAGATCAAAACACTGACAGAATCCATGGATGGCAGGCTTTTGAGTGTCCTTGCAAAGAAAGGTGGCTATATTGGTCACTGATTTGTTTTTGTTTTGTTTTTGAATGTCAGAAATGTATATTTGTGAATGTTGAGATGTTATATTGGTTTCACTGGTGAAAATAAATCATTGAAATGGGTATATATTTGTTATTTGTTAAGTTGCCTAATAATTATGCACAGTAATAGTCACCTGCACACACAGATATCCTCCTAAAATAGCTCAAACTAAAAACAAAATAAAAACTACGTCCAAAAATATTCAGCTTTGATATTAATGAGTTTTTTGGGTTCATTGAGAACATGGTTGTTGTTGTTCAATAATAAAATTAATCCTCAAAAATAAAACTTGCCTAATAATTCT
This sequence comes from Danio tinwini, assembly GCA_903798205.1. NCBI lineage: Eukaryota > Metazoa > Chordata > Actinopteri > Cypriniformes > Danionidae > Danio > Danio tinwini. Next base: position 9,454,023 of record CAIGQZ010001236.1, on the reverse strand, counting down.
GCACTCCCTGTATATGAGACACGTTTCATTTACACTATGGCTAAATTAAACGGAAGTCTTTATTAAACTCTCCCTTTATCAGTTAATAAACATTATTTTAACATCAGTCCCGTGGCCAGCTTATTAAGAAAGGGTGCTTTTTATTCTAAAAAGCTAAACCTCTTTGCAGTTATTTACCTGAATTTTTATTTAATTATGACCTATATTGCATTGTAGTGACATAACCAGGGCTTAATTTCACCTCATTTTACTGATCCCCCTCCTCAACCGCCCTCCTCTCCCAGCCGCTGTTCACTTTCACTTTCGTCTACGACACCCATTGCATGAAGTATTCCTAAAGCATATTTAATTGATATGGTACTTTTTATACGATTTGTATGTTTATTATGAAATGTAAATAGTGGAGTTCTGCTATACTGTAAGTAGCCCAGCTTCCAAAGTATTAAAGATAATGTTAAGAGAAAGCCAATATACATACAGATCCTCCCTCACCAGAAAAGTGGTAGAAAGTAGGCAAGAGAAACATGTGTGACTGGGAATGGGACTGCAAACACAACACAGGTGTGATTGGGAATGTCTTATTTGTCCACCTGTGATCGGACTGGTGAAATCGCATCTTAATAATATTAGCAGATATAAACAGCACACGCTGTCTCTCTATCTCTCTGCCTGCCTGTCAGCATGTCACAGCTGATTCAGTGGAGGGACTAGAAAATCGAACATGTAAAAACTGACAAAAATTCTGACAAATATTGCGCTGCAAATAGCAAAACTATTTTAAACTTAGACCTATCTTGGCAAATGACCATGGAATAAGCAGGATACTCAACATCTTGCTTTGCGTTAAAGGATTTTAACTCGCTTCCACTGCGCGTCGTGTGGTCCTTTGCCTCCAAGTCGTGCAATTAAATCCTTTAGTGCACGGCAAGCCGTTGATTATCCCTTACACATACACACACACATCAGATGGCCAGAAAGTGATTATTTTTATATATTGTTATAAGATTGATGTCTGTAATGCACTCCAAGTCCAAAGACTGTGGTGTACACCATGATTTTATTAAAAACAATCACTTTAATGTGTGATATGACTTAAAAGTTTTCATAAACAAATATTTTCTCAATTCAAATGAGTAGCATGCTGGACTCTAAAACAATTCTCAATTCTTCATGACTTAAAGAGCACCGATGGTGAAAAATCTACTTTTCTAGCTGTTTGGACAGACATATGTGTAGGTATAGTGTATAGAGCGTCATATTGGGCTGATATAAACACACTCAATTCTTTTTTTTCAATTTAACAACATAAAAACGGTGGACCAATTGGAGCGGTTTTGAGACTCGACGTAGGAGTGTGGTCCCCCCGCCCACCAATATTGATTGACAGGTGCGCATTACCATATCCTCAGTATGTTGTTTCACGTCTGCCATTTTCAGCGTGAGCCAAAGCGACGTCACCAAAGAAACACCCTTGCTCTATTTTTAGATGTAAGGCTCATTGGGCTCAACATTCACCACGTTAGCGCTCTCCTCCACGCCAGTGTTTGTGAGTTTTGGTGGGTTTGCATACATGTGTACTTTTCATTGCGTCTTCCTTAAACTTAAGAGGTTTGCATTTCCCACGGTCACAGAAGCTCCCTGTCATCTTAACTAGGTGCAGCTGGAAAGTGCGAGTGCATTGCCTCACGTGCACGTCCCTCCATTGGAAATAATGAACTAACGACGTGCAGCGCCTTTTATTTCGCGGTGTTGCGAATGAAAGTGAGGACCGGGAGGGGGTTGTGGATGAAAGAGAGGACCGGGAGGGGGTTGTGGATAAAAGTGAGGACCGGGAGGGTGTCGCGGATGAAAGTGAGGACTGGGGGGGTTTGCTCACTATTCTGCCGCCTAGGTCGCCTCTATGGACGCGCTGGCCCTGCTCAGAACACTGTTCTATAGTTTCATTTTAAATAACATTCAAATGTGCGTGTCTGGTGTGCCGCATCATGGCTCTGAGCGGCGCATCCGGTGTATGAAGCCCTTTAGTTATAGCTTCAAGCAGGCCGTACACCAGAAGTGCCGCTCGGCAACACACAGCGGCATGCATTTCTGAATTAAAAACATAAGTTTCTATCGGGTGACACACCGGCGCGCCGCTCATGTGCGCGCCGTGTCCCGGTGCATCCGGTGTGTGATGCCCTTCAGTCAAAGTTAATTCAGTGTGCTTGGTTATTAGTCTCGGTGTAGGCTACAAGCTCGGAGCTTTAAACTGGCACACAGTTGGCTGTAAAACTATACAAAGACACAAATGATTCTGTCCTCTCTGCTTGGTCTGTGTCCGAGTCGTACATGTACAGCTGAATGCTGGTCTTCTCACTCATGTTGCTTCTCTCTGTCTGCCTGTCTGTTGACATACACAAAGAGGAGATCTCTTGGCTCCGCCCCCTTGTTAAGTTGGGCGGGAAGTCGAAACTAGTTTTCATGTGAAGCAACACGCCCCTAAAACAGCAAACTGTGTACACGCCCCCAAAATGACACAATTAACACATCATAATAACAAAATCTGAATTGTGTTTTGAACTGAACCTAAACTGGCACACTCAGAAGAACCATAATATTAATATGAAATCTTAAAAAAGGGGTAAAATAGGTGCCCTTTAACAAATGGATATTTACACACATCTACATACAGTAAGTAAATAAAAATGACTTGTGATGAAACGTGCAGATTTCAATGCATGTTTTTACTCATTGCTCACCTCCAGTGCATGTTGAGTCTCTCTGTGGTTCATCAGAACTTGAAGGTTCATCCAATAAGTGTCTGACTGTAGTCAAAGGCAGCTCCTCCACCGTCTGATTTGAAGACTCATCAAGTAAATGTCTGACTGTAGTCAAAGGCAGCTCCTCCACCATCTGAATCAGCTCTGAAACGCACCGATTCTCCCTCTCGCAGTCATCCTGACCCACCGGGAACACAGCAGCATCTCTGGGGTCACAGTTGTTTGTGCTTTTGCTGTGGAATAACAATCCTCCATCTGCACTTTGAAAACCACACAACGACTTGCTCAGATTATTCAGAGGAGATGGACTAATGCAATCAAACCCAAAAGTGGAGCACAAATCTGCGTTTGGATCCAATGCGAGGTCGTGGCTCTCTTGTGCAGATCCCGCATCAGAGCTCAGATCATCATTAGAGTTTTCCTCTGACCCACTGAGAGGCTTTTCTTGCTCTGGATGTTTTGCAAGAGTATTTATTTCATCACAGGATTGTAGATTGGTTGGTTTGGTCTTTCTGGCTGGATTATAATGCAGATTATTGGATGTACTGCAGTCCTGGTTATCGCAGACATCTTTTTGTTGTCTATTACATCTCTCAGTCACAGAAGATGAAATGCTATGTTGAGTTGCACATCGTCCCGGAGATAAAATCCTTTCCCGAGTCCCCTGAGAACAGTTTCCTGAAGCATTAACAGTGTCGTTTTGCCCAAGCAAAGATTGATTGGTTGGTTTCACAGTGTTTGATCTAAACTCAACATTATCTTGCTTGTCTGAAGGAATGACTCTGAGAACTAAATGTTTTTTGCCATCCACCATCTTGAATCCGACCACTTTCGTAGTGCAGTCTGGGGGAACGGTTATATTGTTTTTCTCCATGAGTCCTGATATCTTATCTTTCCCAACATGCCAATGGTTTATCCCATTTAATTGTGGAGGAGCAACATCCTGCTCATCTTTCAGAGACACGCTCCACTTCTTACCACTAATAACTGTTCTTTCAAGAAACTGCTTCGTTTCTTCCAACGTCTTCTCTGGATCCAGTAAGATGCCATTGGTGTCCAGTAAAGTGGACGGCCATTGGGGTTCTGGTGTAGGATGCAGAAGCTTCAACTCTTGGGATAGGTTATTGTTTTCTTCTTTTGAAGAAGATTCTCGCTTCTTCCACCAATTTCTTCGACTCCATTTTTGCCGACACGCAGCAGCCATGTGTTTCTGTGCCACCTCCAACTTCATACCTGTCAGGAATGGGATGCAAAAATAAGAGATAGTTCATTAGTGAATAGCTGTGATTTAGTGCATGTCCACACTAATATGTTTTTGTTTAAAGGTGCTGTATGTAAGTTTTAACTACAGATGTCACTACTTCAATTTGTTCCCTTTGCCGCCGTTCATACCGCTGCGGCGGCGGTATTTAGTGCGCCAGCAGCTTTTGACCGCTGGGTGGCGCTATAACCACAGATTTTCAGCTTTGCCTTTTTACAATACTAGATAAACGGTTCTGTATGTGTACCTTATGTGATGTGTTCAATTAAAATATAATTTTGTTTTAGTTTTCTTAGTAATGTGCATGTGCACATATGAAAATCGCGGCACAGCACACACTACAAAATAATATTAAGATTATTGTGCCGGTGGAGCACTTCACTTTCTTATATAATTTACTTTATCAGTAGGCTAATTATTATTTTTTAACAGGCTATGTTACAAATATTTGACCAACTGCCATTACATGCAAAACACTCAGTTATGAATAAATGGGCATATACGCATACAAAGTGAGCCGCAAATTATTTATTGTCTGTTTATTTCTCTTTCACACGCATGCAGAGAAAGAAAACAATCTGCTTGTTTAAAAAAGTGCATTATGCCCACTAATGTATTATAATATAAATAATAATAATAATAATAATAATAATAATAATAATAATAATAATAATAATAATATTTAGCTAATGTATCCATAATGCCGGGATGCGTGGTGCTTTGACTAGAAATCTAGGTCAAAAGCAAACTGTTACCTGTTGCACGACAAAGGCTAGCCTATAATGTGGAAAAATATAATTCACAACCTGGGATGCGTTTCCCAAAACCATCGTTAGCTAACCAAGCTTGCAAGTCGTTACAAACATTTCGTTGATTTGCCGTTTCCCAAACCATTGTTTCAACGAACAATCGCAAACTGCGTCGCAAGCTTATGCGCTTGCAACTACACCTCTGGAGCTGTAAAAAAACATAGGTCCTGGCTGTGTTTTATTCCCACTTACCCCCCTATGCCCTATTCGTTTAGAACATTCTCACATTTAAACTTGGAATGATTAAAAATTTCGAACACAGCCTCATGACGAAAGCTATAGGTGACCTATTATTTAGAAGCACAATTTACCTTGATTAATGAAGGAATTATAATGTTATGTTTCATTGTTTATCTTTATTTACAAGTAGTAGAGTATTTACTGCTAATGTATAGGCTATTTTTATTCGTTCTCATCCTGTCCTTTTGTGCTCCCTGGCAGCATAGTCACAAACTGCGGTCATACATAAAAAACACGTTCTTTTCCCTTCAGAGCGGCGGCGGTATATGCTTCGGCGGTAATGGCCATATTAAACTCTCACCTACTGTAGGTATTGCACACCTGATTCAAAATACATGTTTATCTTTACGCAAGCATAGGTTGCTAGATTGACCACACCAGCAGGAGCATGCCTGAGTATCGTATCGAGTCTACACAGTGTCTAACTAAAAGCATCGACATGATGCGATGGAAGGAATATTTTCCGTACTAAAAAGAGTTTTTGTCTTAATCACCACTTGAAATTTTTATTTTAAAACTGTTTAAAATATGGTTAGCGTGCCGACATATGGTGCAGTAGCACATCAGGGCGAGCAGAGTTTGAATCCCGGCTCGAGGACATTTCCCAAATCTACCCCCCACACTCTCTTCCACTTCGCTTCCTGTCTCAATACTGTCCTATCTAATGAAGGCAAAAGGCTAAAAATAAATCTTCAAAAACAGTTTTATTTCTCGCAGCTGAACAAAAGCAAACTAGGGCTGGGCGATTAATCGAAAAGTAATCAAAATCGACAATCAATCAATCAAATTTTTCTAGGGCGATTTTTTCAATTATTCCTCCTACGTGTCACGTGACCCCCGCTCTGTTAAAGGCTGTGGCTAATTTCTACTTCTGCGGCCACTTAGTAGCCACATCTGATCTCTGGTCAAGTAGGACGATAGACTCATTCTTAAGCCTTACTTTGCAATACATTGAGGATGATTGGAACTTTAGAACTGAAGAACTGAGACTCAGTGCAAGCCAACACATATCAATGATTCAGCATCTACATTTAGTAATGTTAAAGAGGTTTAATATGTATTAATTATATTATAAACCTTAACATTTTGTTGGAGTGCAGTGAGTGCACTATTCTGTGCTTCTGAGTGACTGTATTTACATTTCTGTCATGTTGCAGCAGCCAAACAGCCAAATTGTTAATCACTGCAAATCTGAATGTCAATGTCAATGTTAAGTTAAGTTTATGTTTAAGTTCATATTAAGTTTATTTATATTGCACTATTAAACACAACCAAAGGTTGACCAATGTGCTGCACAATCATCAAAGAGAAAGATATAAATTATAGCTAAAACAAACAATTCTCACTAATAAAATGCCAAATCAAAAAGCTAAGTGTTCAACCCAGATTTAAAAACAGACAGAGATGATACAGACCTACTGTAATAAAGAGTGGCAGAGCACTTCAATAATGTACAGTAGGACCAGCTACTGCGAAAGCACAGTCATCCCTGCATTTTAGCCTCAACATAGGGATGCATAATAATCTCTGGTTTGATAACCAAAAAGAGCTGATGTTCAGTCAACATGTCTGACAGATAAGAGGGAGCCAAGCCATTTAATGATTTAAAAACCAAGAGAAGAATTTAAAAAGTGACACGATAGTGCACAGGCAACCAGTGCAAAGAGCGTAAGAGTGGTGTGATGTGGTCATGTTTTTTGGTGTGGTCTTTGTGTTTTCACATAACGTGTTGTTAGTACACAGGGTCACAATGTAACCTGCCCACCTAATGTTTACCTTTATAATATTTGTTATTTGCCAATTAATAAAAACCTCATGTCTGTGACTCATTTTGGAGTCTGCTACTGTCAACCAGAGGTCACATTTTTGGTAGCGGTCACATGTTTACAGAGCCTTCCTAACTGAATGAATGAAATATGCCATTTTCCACCAAGGCAACCTGGGGTGCTGAAATATAATTGGCTAAACTGTAAGGGTGTGACACGATCTCGTTGGACGAGATCTCGCGAGATTAAATCATGACGAGATTTCTCGTCGAGGTGAAAAGTTGTCTTGTGAGTGGATGTTATCATGATGGAGCGTGAGGGTAAAATTTGTAATACATTTTAATAAAAAAACATAATAAGCGGTTATGATTATTACTGAACCGATATCGTATTGTCCCCATCTGCATCGCGGTGCACCGAAGAAACCACTAATTTTGACACCCCTATTACAAACTGTCCAAGGTGGATCAATTTCAAACGTTCAAACAAACTCCATTTAATATATATTTTTGGAAGAAATAAAGCTAAATATGTAAATGAGATGATAGTGGGATATAATGGTAAGAAGAAGGTTTAGGAGCATTAAATGCTCTTCTAACTGATATAAATTTACCTTTGCCCCTGAGGCAATAAGGCTTTACAACCTTACATTTTATCAAGTATAACATTTTTAATCTATGGGTCTTTCCTATGTTTGGATTGTGTTTTTTAATATTGTTTGTAAGTGATTTGTCTCTTTATGTGTTAGTTTTATCATGAAATGCTACTGCCCTAATTTAATTGCTTCTGGTGAGATTAATAAAGTTGTCAAACTTTAACTTAAAACTTAAAAAAATACAGGAGATACACTCACTTAAAATATGGGCAAAATATAGAAGAAGCTTTGCACTTAAAGAACTATCAGCTTATGCCCCCATAGCAAGAAATCATATGTTCACCCCCTCTACTATAGACAAAACTTTTGATATCTGGTCTATGAAAGGTCTCAAGAGATTAAAAGATATGTTTATTGATGGACAATTTGCCTCATTTAAAGAAGTAAAAGTTAATTTTCTAATTCCAAATTCTCATTTCTTTAGATACCTCCAGCTGCGAAGTTTTATCCTCCTCAATGAGCCACTATCCATCACTGTCTCCCTCTTCCCTACTTGATTCTATTAAGGAGCTAAGCCCATACTCAAAGGGACTTATTGGCAAAATATATTCTATAGTTAATTCCAACAATCTGGAGCCCCTAGTGCAGTTAAAAAGAAAATGGGAGGTGAAACTAGAGACAAGATATGTGGCAATCCGTTTAAGACAGTATCCACTCATCTTCAATTTGTTTAAAACATAGAGTTATACAATTTAAAGTACATAGATTACATTGGTCCAAAGTGAAACTAGCCAAATTTAAACCGAATTGTTTTAAGCCTAATTGTGACGGATGTAATATTGAGTCAGCTACTCATGTTTTGGGCTTGTTCAAAATTAAAGGATTTCTAGCAGCTAATAATTAAACTTCTCTCTGATGCATTAAATTCCTATATAGAACCTGACGCCATCATTTCAATTTTTGGGATCACACCACAGTCCTTATGTTTTAACAAAAGCAGGATAAATGTGATTGCCTTTGCTTTGCTATTGCTGAAATGGAAGGAAAAACTCCCTTCAACCTTTAAGCAATGGCTTATAGAACTCATACACCACCTGCCCTTAGAAAATGTTTTTTTCTCATCTGGCAACCAGTTTTAGATCACATAAAGAAGATGGACCCTTCAGTCATTTTATCCTAATATCATTTATTTATTTTTATAGAACCTAAATGTATATATGTGCGACGGGTTTGATAAGCTATTTGTGATAAGCTATTTGTACTTTAATGTTCTATATCTACTATGTTCAATAAAAATACTTTAAAAAAAAAATAATAATAATAATACAGGAGAATCTAGAAATAAAAATTTGTTGACCAGTGTTTTCTTCATGCTTGCTTTTGATTGGTTACGGACATACATGACACACAAACTGCTCAATTTCTTGCATTGAGAGTGTGCATTTGGAGTTTATACAGTTATAATAAGCACAACATCGAATTAAAAAAAGCATTTCGTTTTTATGCAATCGAACAAAATAATTGACCAACCAATCAATTATCAAATAATCATTAGTTGCTGCAAATATATAGCGGTGAAATACAAGAAAATTTAGTTAAAAATCTAAGAGTTGACAGGTATGCCCATACCATTAGTGATGCTTTCTTCATGCTTGTTTTTGATTGGTTGTGGACATATATGATATACAAACTGCTCAATGTCTTGCATTGAGAGTAGAGCTGCACGATTCTGGCTAAAATGAGAATCGCGATCTTTTTGCTTAAAATAAAGATCACGATTTTCTCACGATTCTGTAGATGTAAAATAAAGGTTAATATGAGTAGCCTATTGTTATTGTTATTTCAGAATACAACTATTTAAAATTCTAATGTTGAATTATTATGCTTGAGACATATGCTTGCAATCTGTCATTGACAACATTAGACCATTTTTTCTACTGGTAAAATCAGACATTTGTCATTATCAGATTCCCTCTTGCATTCTATTCAACATTATATAGGCTAGAGTAGTTATACTGACACTGTTAAACATTTATTTTATGCACAACACTCTGTGTTCGCTATTAAAAGAAAAAAATATTAAATGCTTGTCGTAGTCATAGCTCTAAAATATGATATATTTATTTAAATTATGTGTGCGCGCTTTCGGTTTCATTTTCACTGCTAAGTGCGGTTCAAACATCCCACACGGCTCCCAAACGATCACTCTGTGCCACAAACTGAATGTTATTTACAACTTTATTACCTGTTATTGACAGCCTATGCAGGTTCTGTTCACTAAAGTAGAGTTCATTCACAGGTGCGCGCCAACCCTCTCTGTGGTAACAGGACACCCCGCTCACGTCACTTGCGAATTCGCGGCCACGAATACATCATTACATGCAGACAGAAATTACATTTTTGGTTGAATTATACCTTATAAATACAGTATGTGACTCCTTTAACACCTTTTGGAGGTGTCCACGTTGCTGAACATTGTATGTAAAATGTGAAGACTTGTGCGGCCCTCTTTGCTTCTCTCCTGAACTTGAAAATATGATTGGCAGAATCGTATAAATGCTGGATTAAGATCGTCTAGGGGGTCGAATCAAGATTGCGATCTTTTTACGATTAATTGTGCAGCTCTAATTGAGAGTTTGCATTTTTTGTTATATAGTTATAATAAGCACAACATCAAATTTAAAAGCATTTCGTTTTTATGCGATCAAAAAAGTATTCAGCCGACTAATCAATTATTAAAATAATCGTTAGTTGCAGCAATTATATAATGGTAAAATACACAGAAATCTAGTTAAAAATCAAACGGTTGACAGGTATGCCCAAAATACCATTAGTCATGCTTTCTTCATGCTTGCTTTTGATTGACTGCGGACATATATGATACACAAACTGCTCAATTTCTTGCATTGAGAGTGTGCATTTTTAGTTTATATAGTTATAATAAGCACAACATCACATCATCATCGTTTTTTTGCAATCAAAAAAATAATCGACCAACTAATCAATTATCAAATAATCATTAGTTGCGGCAATTATATAATATGGTAAAATACACAGAAATCTAGTTAAAAGTGAAAAGGTTGATAAGTGTGTTGAACTTATCATTAGTAATGCTTTCTTAATGATTATTTTTGATTGGTTGTGGACATGAATGGCACACAAACTGCTCAATGTCTTGCATTGAGAGTTTGCAATTTGACTTTATATAGTTAAAATATAATAATAATTAATAATAATTCCTTACATTTATATAGCGCTTTTCTGGGTACTCAAAGCGCTTTACACATTGGGGGGAATCTCCTCATCCACCACCAGTGTGCAGCATCCACCTGGATGATGTGACGGCAGCCATTTTGCACCAGACCGCACACCACACACCAGCTGATTGGTGGAGAGGAGACAGAGTGATGAAGCCAATTATGATATGGGGAGGGTTAGGTGGTCATGATGGACAGAGGCCGGTGGGCAGATTTGTCCAGGATGCCGGGGTTAAACCCCTACTCTTATTCGAAGGACATTCTGGGATTTTTAATGACCACAGAGAGTCAGGACCTCAGTTTAACGTCTCATCCGAAAGACGGCGCTCACTGAGCAGTATAGAGTCCCCGTCACTACACTGGGGCATTAGGACCCACACAGACTGCAGGTTGAGCGCCCCCTGCTGGCCTCACTAACACCACTTCCGGCAGCAACCTAGCTTTACCATGTGGTCTCTCATACAGGTACTGACCGGGCGCAGCCCTGCTTAGCTTCAGTGGGCGACCATGTGAGAGTTTAATATTAAGCATATTAAGCACAACGTCAAATAAAAAAGCATTTAGTTTTTATCAGATTAATCTGAAAATAAAAATCATCCAACTAATCGATTGTCAACGCTAGTCCTACAGGATATAATTAAGGATGGGTATCGTTAAGGTTTTAATGGTATTGCTACTTTTATTAATACCATTTATCGGTTTGGTACTGCAACGGTTCTCTTATTAGTACTTTTTGTAAGGTTTTTTTTCTTTTTTTTCATAAAAAAACTGACAAATTGAGAAGAATAAACAACACTTTATTTTATGATTACGTTTTTAAATGTAAAATGAAACGAAACCAATAATTTTAAAATAAATAAATAATTTTTTCCTTTAAAGGGCACCTATGGTGAAAAATCTACTTTTCAAGCTGTTTGGACAGACATATGTGTAGGTATAGTGTATAGAGCGTCATATTGGGCTGATATAAACACACTCAGTCCTTTTTTTTCAATTTAACAACATAAAAACGGTGGACCAATTGGAGCGGTTTTGAGATCGACCGCAACTTGACGTAGGAGTGCGGTCCCCCCGCCCACCAATATTGATTGACAGGTGTGCATTACCATATCCTCAGTATGTTGTTTCACGTCCGCCATTTTCAGCATGTAAGTCAAAGCGACGTCACCAAAGAAACACCCTTGCTCTATTTTTAGATGTAAAGCTCATTAGGCTCAACATTCATTTATTATCGCTCTCCTCGCCGCCAGTGTTTGTGAGTTTTGGAGGGTTTGCATACATGTGTACTTTTCATTGTGTCTTCTTTAAACTTCAGAGGTTTGCATTTCCCGCGGTCACAGAAGCTCCCTGTCATCTTAACTAGGTGCAACTGGAAAGTGCGAGCACGATACCTCACGTGCTCGTCCCTCCATTGGAAATAACGAACGACACGCAGCGCCATGCATTTCGCGTTGTCGCAGATGAAAGTGAGGACTGGGGGGTTCGCTCACTATTCTGCCGCCTAGGTCGCCTCTATGGACGCGCTCGCCCTGCTCAGGACACTGTTCATATTTCTGCCGCGCCACAGAGCGTTATCTGAATAGTTTTATTTTATATAACATGCAAATGTGCGCGTCTGGTGTGCCGTGTCGTGGCTCTGAGCGACGCATCCGGTGTATGACGCCCTTTAGTTATAGCCTCAAGCAGGCCGTACACCAGAAGCGCCACTCGGCGACACACAGCGTCGCGCCACACAGCGGCATGCATTTCGGAATTCTAAACATAAGTTTCTAACAGGTGACACACACCGGCGCTGCAAGTGTGCAATACTTTCAACTGTCATGTGCGCGCCGTGTCGCGGTGCATCCGGTGTGTGATGCTCTTCAGTCAAAGTTAATTCAGTGTGCTTGGTTATTAGTCTCGGTGTAGGCTACAAGCTCGGAGCTTTAAACTAGCACACAGTTGGCTGTAAAACTATACAAAGACACAAATGATTCTGTCCTCTCTGCTTGGTCTGTGTCCGAGTCGTACATGTACAGCTGAATGCTGGTCCTCTCACTCATGTTGCTTCTCTCTGTCTGCCTGTCTGTTAACATACACAAAGAGGGGAGCTCTTGGCTCCGCCCCCTTGTTAAGTTGGGCGGGAAGTCGAAACTAATTTTCATGTGAAGCAACACGCCCCTAAAACAGCAAACTGTGTACACGCCCCCAAAATGACACAATTAACACATCATAATAACAAAATCTGAATTGTGTTTTGAACTGAACCTAAACTGGCACACTCAGAAGAACCATAATATTAATATGACATCTTAAAAAAGGGGTAAAATAGGTGCCCTTTAAAACAATATGCAATGGTTTGAAGGAAAATGAGTCTTAACCATTTTTCAGGAGAAAGATCAACATGTTTGACTTTTCTGGCAGAAATCAGGATCTTTCTTGGTCTATTGTGCTCCCTGCAGTTGAAAATACCCTCTTTGAGTTGCAAAATGCAGTTAAATGATCAAAGAATGTTTACAATTTTTCATTAACGCATTCACATAAATGAGTTAACGGTGTTTTGGGAGTTAACTGTGTTTTTAATACAGTTTTGGAGCATCTTAACATGTAAAAATAAGCTGTTTTTTATCATTTCTTAATAAACAGTATATTATTAGGCTATTCATAGGCTACTTTGTAAACACAGCTGATGTAAAAGCATTTTTAATGACGTTACCGTTAGTAGTCAAATGGGAGGGTTCACCTTACCATTAGTGACACTTTCTTCGTGCTTGCTTTTGATTGGTTGCGGACATGAATGACACACAAACTGCTCAATTTCTTGCATGGAGACTTTGCATCTTGTACAGTAGAATTGGCCATTGAGGGAATGGTACGTCTGAATATGTTTGATTAGTTGTGGCAATGTTTGCTGAACGTTGTCTTCACAACTATCACAAGTAAACAAACAGTCCTTGTGTTTCATTCGGTGCTTCTGAAGCGTAATAAACACCGATGTGGAGAAGTCACACATGCTGCATGCAAACGTCGGTGGGTTTCCTTCGTCTCCATGGACGATCTTAAAGTGCGTAATTAATTCTCCAGGTTTAAAGGAGATGCCGTCATTGCATGTAGAGCAGGTGAAAGTGTTCAGCGCTAGTTGCTTGGACTCCCCTGATGCTTTCTCTTCACTGGTCGTAGCATTATTCTCCTCTTTCACAGTATTTTGTTCAGAAAAGGAGGTTTTCCTGAGACGCAGGCGTTTGTGCCAAATGCCCTTTTCAACCTGAGTGTGGGGGTTGGCATTGACCCCATTCATGTTGGCTATACAGACCCCTATAAAAGACAAGAACAACTTTAAAGAGGAACTGTTATGCAAAAATCACTTTTAAAAGGGGCTTAAACACAGTTGTGTGTCAGCAGTGTGTGAATATATCCAGCTTCTAATGGTTAACATTCAATAATTATTTTTTTTATAATCAGACTTGATCAAAGCAGTCTGCAGAAACACTTGGATTGTACATGTCATAAAGGGGGGAAAGCCCCGCCCACTAGTGCCCATCTCTCCCTCATTAGCATAAACAGCAGCCCTGAATGAGAAGCAGCCGTTCATTAGCCATTCGTTTTTTTTTCACCTGCTGAATGTCAGTGAAATTTGTCCCATTAGACCAGTGGTCTCAAAATCATTTCCTGGAGGACCACAGCTCTGCATAGTTTAGCTCCAACCAAGTTCGCCGCACGCCTGCTTTTGAGTAAAGGTCTCGGCCGTTAGATCGCCCCCTGGGGGCTGGCTGCAGTACAAGTCATAAAGCCCACCTTGTCCGTGTTAATGAAGGAGACTTGAGCCCAAATTAAAAAATGCATTATACTTGCAATAAAATGTCCCGAAAGATGGTTCTGGTCGATAGAGGCACTGGTTATCAGCTGATATAGGTGCAGAGCTTCATTATAGTAAACAGTGTGCTTTTAGCCAGTAATTTAATGCTGGGCGTGTCCTCGTGATTGACAGCTGTGATTGACAGTTTCTCAAAGCAGACCGTCTGAGCTTCAGGAGGAGACTGAAGTGTTATTATTAGATTTCTGTGTTATTTCACTATGATAAAATGAGATGCTCAGCAGTAAACTATACTTTTTGACCCACAGGATCTGACGGATCACTGTTTATTCGGTAAGGTCAGGGCTTTATCGGGCTTTATTAGTTTGCTGATACACGCCTAGCCATGACGGGGAAAATACAGGTGATCATTATCTAGCAGTAATTATCTTCATGGGTCTGAAATAATAATTAGGAAGACAAAACTAATGTTAGCCAACACCTACATTGATCTCCTGTAAGGTTATTTGAACTTGATTTACAGGACGCCTCTGCATTTTGAGTTTCGGCATGTATTTGCTGTTATAAAATATTAATGTTCTAGAAACTGAATCGTATATAACAAATAGAGCTGTAAATGTTATATATTATTTATATACATCATTTACTGTTGGCTTTTTATTTGAAAACTCCTAATAAACATTAAAATAAATGTAAATTCCTCTTTGCCAGATTTAATGAAGGCACCGAATAAACCAAATGAAAATAGAGGCAAAAAATGATAAACAATATATAAGTGATGCTCAGCAGCTGATAGACATCAGTTGATGTAATAATACTGCAAAGTTTTTTGTACAAATTGACGAGGATTATTTAACATGCAGGGATGGGACATGGAAATATTCTCTTGATATTTAGAAATCTTGCTGTGTTTATCTTTGAAATGCACGATTTTTCCCGCATGGTAAATCGCTATCTGTGGTGTGTATATTTTGGGCCCTGTTGATTGCTAATTAAAAATTTTAATGTATGTGTTGTTTATATGTTGTTGTTCATGGTTTACACGTGTTAGTTCTACCCCTATGAAGATAACAAATACCAACAACCCTGTTGTGGCGAGGGGGCGTGGCCAGGAGCCGTGGGAGGCCTGCCACAGATGAGATACACTTGTGGCGCGCACCTGCCTCCAATCCCCGTGCACACACCTTACCCTTACCGTGCGGCTTGTATCCAATACCAGGTCTTGAAGCAGGCTTTGGTGGATGGAGTTCTGGTTACACCCCGAATCCACCAAAGCTTGGTATGTACCCCCTTTAATACTCACTGGTATCCGGTATAGCCCGTCGCAACCGGGGGCGACGATCGGCGTGGCGGGGACGCGAATCAACGCACTCACCTCCTTCACGGAGCGGACTTTTGGTGCGTTATTCAAGCCCCCGTGGCGCCAATGCATCGGCCCAGACCTTCTCACTACACCCCCGGGGCCAGCAAGACCAACTGATTGAACCGGAGAGAGACCGGGTGCTGTCTGAGACTACACCTGTGGCACGCACCTGCCTTCAATCCCACGGAAGGAGCTCTGGACTATAAGAGGAGGAACGATGGCAGAGGAGAGAGAGAGAGGACCGGGCCCGGACATATTGTTTTACTTTTGCTTTCAGTTTGATTTGGTTTAGACGGCAGTCTCTGTGAGAAGCTGCCGTCCCTTTTATTAATAAATATTGCTTTAAAACAGGTTCTCCGCCTCCTTCTTCCCGGTGGCCAGGTGACCTGATTACATGAGGGTCAACCCACTGCTGGCGGTACCCAGATGGTAAAGACAGACTGAAAGCAAAAGTAAAACAATATGTCCGGGCCCGGTCCTCTCTCTCTCTCCTCTGCCATCGTTCCTCCTCTTAAAGTCCAGAGCTCCTTCTGTGGGATTGGAGGCAGGTGCACGCCACAGGTGTATCTCATCTGTGGCGGGCCTCGTTTCGCTCCCACGGCTCTCGGCCACGCCCCCTCGCCACACTTGTGATAAGAGAAATATTGTTTGTGCTCATATTAGTCTAACTCAGGCTGGTGTGTATGAAAGATTGTTTATTTCTGCAGTCCAACATGTATTGCTTTTATTAAAATATAACAGCTTACATCACACAGTTTTTAAATCGTATATTATTACATGTTTTTAAACGCAAGTGCTTATATTAGCGAGTCTTTGTTAATAGTGCAGACACCTGCAAGTGAGAAGTTCGGGGGGCGTCGTTGATTTGACGTCAAGAGTTTGGTTGGGTTGTTGCTAGATCGGATACGTTTGCGGCCGAAAGTTAACAAGAATTATTTATGTTATTTATGAAATTTTCAATTTCTTGTATTTTATTAACGTCTACTCCCACCCCAACCCTAAACCCAACCATCACAGAAGCGTAAAAACAGTAGTTGTACCGAGTATTATTTATCTTATCAATTAAATTACCCAATAAATTGTATTTTTTAACCCTTACCCCCACCCCAACCCTAAACCCAACTGTCACAGTACTGTAAAAATATTCATTATTGTTATACAGTGTCATAAAAAGTGTCGCTATATTAACGTCCATATCGCACTTCCGGCCAGCCGTGTATCCGTTCTAGACTTTACCGTTTGGTTGGAAGCTTGATTCTGCGGCTCCTCCTCTGACTCCATCAGGCAGTGCTTCTGCACATGTCCAGGCTTCAATTTTAGCAGTGTTTTGCGACAGTTTGTACCCGTCATGAGGCGTTTTGTCTGCAAAGCGTTCAATGGGAAAAGGCGCTGTTGCGTCGTCCGTATTTTTTACAGTCAATAGCTGTGTTTCCATCCAAAAATGTGAATAAACTTTATGCACAAAACTGGATTATCGCATTAAAGACGTGCAAATAAAGCAGCGTTTCCATCCAACGAGTCGAATCGAACAAAATCGTCACTTCCTGATTAACTGGCGCCAAATATCAAGAGTAAAAACTGAAATTGCTGCCATAGTGCCATAAGAGAAGCTGCGTCAATGTTTTCTTCATCTAATAAATGACTTGCGCCTCAGAAGGCAATCCTGATACGCAGTGAATGCGCGGTGGCGTTTGAAGGTGTCAGACGTGGAGCACAGACGCTCTTTATTTTGGATGTCATTAATAACATAATAACACTAATACTTAAATGGTAAGGCACTTTGGAATGACCAAAACAACATTTCAGACGGTTTCAGATGTGCATAGCTTGCTGGTTTCTCCATTCACACACATTTTTATCATCACATGATCTCTTATAACAAATTCACATGACCTTTTTTTAATGCGCATAATGCAGTTTGTGTGGTAAAAGTGTTTCCATCGTAGTTTATGCGCATCTTTTCTTATCGAATAAAAAGTTTATCCTACTTAGTTATGCGCATATGTTTGTTGTGTGCATTTTCAAAATTTATGCGCATCATTGTGTGTCCATCAACCGTTTTTTTTATGCGCATCTCCAAAATTACCATAAAAATAGGTGGATGGAAACATAGCTATTGGCTCCAACCAGTTCCAACCAATGACTGTAAAAAAAATATGAACGACACGACAGTGCCTTTTCCCATTGAATGCTTTGAATGCAAAACACCTCATGACAGACACAAGCTGTCGCAAAGCACTGCTGAAATTGGAGTCTGGGCATGCGCAGAAGGATGCCTTCCATCCAAACAACGTCAAATCAACCACGCCCCCTGAACTTCTCACTTGACCGCTGGTGTCTGCACTATAATGGCCCGTTTCCACTGAGTGGTACGGTACGGTACGGATCGGTTCGGTACGCTTTTATGGCCGTTTCCACTGTCAAAAGCGTACCGAACCGATCTGTACCGTACCACTTTTTTGGCACCCTTTCGAAAGGGTATCAAAGACGAGAAAGGGTACCAAAAGGTTGAGCTACACGCACAGCTGAACGCTGATTGGTTTACAGAGATACGTCACGATCTCGTGGAGCTAGCCAGAATCAAAACAATAGAGCCGCCATGTTTTTAAATGCACAGCCGAGACAACTATATGCATTATAATAACGATACATGGATGACCCGGGCTCAAAACAAACCTTGTCGTTGTCTTGATGAACAGCCACAAAGCCAAGAATCTGCCGTGTCCTGTTGTTGTTTTATGAGGCCGTCTAAAAGTCTAAAAGTGCGAGCGGTTTTTCGCTTTCTCCAGGGAGCCCGCGTTCACGTCTAGACTTGATATAATGAACTTCTTGAGCTGATGATAATAACGTGTGTGTGTGATTAATGAAGCGTCTTCGACATCTGATCCATTCAGAAAGAAAAGGACAAACGCGAGAGTGAAGCGCGGAAAAAAGGAGAAACCCGACAGGATTACAAGGATTCCTGACAGGAGCAAATAGTTTCAGCAACCTGAAACATGAACAAACTGCCATGTTTATCATCGCCTTTTGGACTATTATGAACTGGGAAAGACGGAAATTCTCTCTAACAGAGGCTACATGTGCTGGTGAAGATTACAGACACAGATGAGAGGTTAGCTCTGACTGTGGGCTAC